>CAKNWT010334667.1:0-24709 GCA_932066315.1 Andricus coriarius
ACTTACCATTTTCCATTTCCAATGGATATCTTAAATATTTGGTATGGTAACTTTATAATGCTTATTGCTTTTTTTAATTTTTACCTTCTCATGTGCCTTATTCCGTGTTTTCAATTGTAATCGTGTGAACTGGAATTTGTTGGTTAACGTATTTCAGACAGTTCTATATTTAACTATGCTTGAACTTTACTTTTCAGTATCAAAATGGAAACTTTAAATATTTTTCACGTTAACGCATAGTCTTTACTTGCTAATTACCACGAATTTAAACATCATTTTATGTCCTGTTCCTATCATATCATAGCCGTTTCTGAGACCTGGCTTACACCTAACATTCCATCTAGCCTCATAGCACTTGATCATTACACACTTTTCCGCAGAGATAGATATGAGAGAAGAGGGGGTGGGGTCTGTCTCTACATTCATGACAGCTTAAGGGGTGAACAGCTCGGAATGAGTCCTCCTGCCAATTACCCTATTGCTGAATACCTTTTTACAAAGGTATCTTCGTCTCATGACAGCATGTTGGTGGGTGTGATTTACAAACCTCCTAATGCTTCGTAACTAACTATTTAAAATCAGTAGTTTTCTCTGCCCGATTATCTATAGTTCCTCATAATACCACGCACCACACCGATCATTCTAGTACATGGATTGACTTGATAATTGTTGATGATCTAGACAAGTTAATTTCTTCTACTCAACACTCAATCTCATTCCTCTCCAAACCACGATCTTTATCAGCATTTAATACCAGTTCTCATTTGATCCCTCCTCTAGTATATCTCCTCTGTCTATACGTAATCTCACAAATATAAATGAAGCCGAACTTCATGAGCACCTCTATACTTATGATTGGATAAGAATTTTTATTAAAAAAGATATAAAGAGAAAGGTTATCTGTATAATGAAAATTTTATCTTTACGTTTCGACAAATTTGCACCTTTTCATACCCTCAAAGGAAAAACGAAGTCCACTCCTTGGAATTTATATTATATTAAAGAGTTGATGAAAAAAAGAGAGAGAAAAAGTAAATTGGCTAAAAGAACAAAAAATAGTATTATTTAAGCCGAATTTCGTCAATTGAGAAACTTAGTTCAAACCAAAATCAGGGATTTATACAACCAATATAATTACAATTCTATCAAAAACAGGAATAAGAATCAAATAATCTGGTTTTTCTTGAGACGACTAGAACTTATTCCACCAGAACACTTGGCCCCTAAAAAAAAAATTTCTCCCGCAGATCTTTTAACAGCCTTCACTACAAAATCCACATTCCTTGCAAACAGCACTCCTTCCTTGTTCGCAGTTTCCTCTACCTTTGATGATACGAAATGATTCTTTTCTTACATATCGCGAGAAACCCTAATTAAAAAATTCTTAGAGGTGAAATCAAATGCTCAAGGTTCAGACGGCTTTTCAATTAAAATGCTTCACTTAGTTTTACTAGTCATTTGTCCTATTCTCCTGCATATCTATATATCTATATCTAACCCTACCTCTCCCAAAGATTTCCGCCCAATATCCATAGTCTGTGCCTTGTCTAATCCTTTCGAACGCATTGTCCATCAGCAACTTACTGCATATATTAAAACTATCAATTTAATGGACCCAATGCAATCTGGGTTTCGTGCCAGGCATAGTACTCTTACAGCTACACTTAAAGTAACTTTTACCCTTAAACTGACAATGGATAGAAGGAAATAACTGTTGTCGTCCTTTTTGACTTTTCTAAGGCGTTTGATACAATTAACCATAATTTACTATTGACTAGGCTCAAATCACTTCACCTTTCAAATATGGCTGTTAAATGGTTTGAATCTTACCTTAGTAATCGTTCTGAAAGAGTACAAATCAGTAATGGCGAGCGTTTTGTGTGGGGAGGTCAAGAGCGGTGTCCCTCAGGGATCCGCGCTTGCACCCACTCTATTTAATATTTATACCTCTAAACTTGGTAGCGAACTTCGTTATTGCAACTATCACACATATGCTGACGACTCTAAGCTTTACCTTTCCGGGACTATTGCCAATCTTAAGAGTTTTCTTCAAAAGGTACAATAGGATATTGATTTGGTGATGCAGTGGGCCTTGACAAACGGGCTCAATCTTAACTCTGCTAAAACTAAGACTATAATCATAGGACCTTCTTCCTCTCCTTCACTTGAAACAATTGCTACCTTGCCTCCTCTCTTGATCGATGGGCGTTTCATCCCCTTTGTGGATTCTGTGAAAGATTTAGGCTATATTCTTAATCGCTCTCTTACGTGGAATTAACAAGTTGTGGATATCTCGAGAAAAACTTTTAGAATTCTCCAACAGCTGAACAGAAATAAAGAATCACTTCCTACTCCAACGCGTATCCTCCTAATGAAAAGCCTCATCCTCCCTTTCTTTGACTACGGCTGTGTTGTATATGACGATATTACTGATGAACTGAATGCGAAGCTTGAACGCACGCATAATGTTGCATTCGGTTCATCTATATTAAATCCTTGAGTTAAAGCATATATAAGCGTGCACATGAATTTTTTTACTATTAAGCATGTATATTTGCGTATGTACACTTACATTATTATTGGTATAAGACCACTTCTAATTATCTGTATATTAGTTTATTTCTTCACTTCTGTTTAATACCTTTTTTTTATTTCAATCGTTATATCGATCACCGTCACTTTAGAATTGTAATATGTATCACCGGTTCCTTATAGGGCTACCTAGCCCTACGAACTTTTTATGAATAAACAAAAATAGAAATACAAGTTTAGATGTTTTGGAAAAATTTGAATAACTCTAGAAATACAATAAATGAAATTGTTTGAAGTTCTGAGGC
Source organism: Andricus coriarius (assembly GCA_932066315.1). Taxonomy (NCBI): domain Eukaryota; kingdom Metazoa; phylum Arthropoda; class Insecta; order Hymenoptera; family Cynipidae; genus Andricus; species Andricus coriarius. Next base: position 2,838 of record CAKNWT010334667.1, read on the forward strand.
TCATTTAAAAGCAAAGTCTCCATAGTAATTTTTTAAATTAATAACTTTTTTTTAGAATTCACCGAATTCACTTCAAATCGGGCGATGCTGAAGTCACAGAATCGCTTCGGGCGAAAATACATATATGTTGCTTTTTCAAAGGATTCAGACGACTCGTATTTCACTGATTGGACGAACATTTTATTGACTAAGTTATGAGCATTAGAACTTTTGAAGATTGTGAGGCAGTTTATAAAAACTTTGTTAACATTTTTTAAAAGTGTTGCAGAAATTACACCAATATTCAATTATCTCTAAAAGGCCATCGTTTCATTTCTTCCTTATTTGTTCTGAGTTGGTACTAATGTGGTTTATTTATTGGAAAAGAGTGTTTCTTGAGCCCGTGCCTTGATGAAGAGGAGAATGGATTTATTTGTATGAAATAAGAGAACCCGTTCCTAGAATACCCTTAAGTGAAGGTGCTTGTCGCCGCTTCACGAACTAATTTTTATAAATGTTACTGGTACTTGAAAAAATATAATAAATATGTGTAAAAAATGTTGTATGTATTTACACATTTTTAAAATTTTGCGGCTTTTTACACCAAGTAATATCTTTATAATATCTTTTTAATTGATTGACATTCTCCCTACAACTTCAGCTTACTATACGCAGAATTTTATAACTTTCGATGCCATTATGACGACTAAATTTTCATTTTATTGTTACCAAAATTAAAGCACTTTAGAAAAAGTTAAAAAAACAGGCGTGTAGATTACTTCCGATGGCAGTATATAATTATTTATTATTTCAATTATTATTACAATAATATCAATAGTTCACACTCTACAGTATATTTCATAAGTTTTTTTACCTTTTTTTGAAGTACTTACTTGATATTTTTTCGGTGTAGGGATATACATCCCAAAATTGCTTTCGTCAGACTTTCATCGTCTTGAAGAGAACGACGTTCTGACCTTTCGGATTTGCCGTTTTCGTCTTTTAAGATATTCTCGAGTCGATAGCTGGAAATTTATAAATTATTATGAATAATAAATTGGCAGTCCACGACTCGACCTGAAACATGCTTGAGAACCAGATTGAACGCACGGTCTGGCCCACGTGGACCCCCGTGGTGACGGCAGGCAGTTCCCCACCACCAGGGCTCTATTACCCCTCTAGTCTTTTCCTTACTCGACAAAACCTATATCCATGAAGTAACTGCTACTCTGCCGACGGGATGGAAAAGAAAAATGTAATTTAGATTTTATTTGGAACTTTGTAGTGGATAAATTACACTAGAACCAGGATAATATATCATTCGGGTTTGGCCTGAAATTGGCTTTGAAGCTATTTACAGAGCCTTCAAACGTAAAAAGTCAGGGCTGTGTGAACTATTCCATAATATTACGCAATGTATGCGCATGAGCACCCGCGCACTGTTCCTTCATCCCACTCTCCTAGTATATCACGCTTGACTGAACACCCTCTTTTGACAACGAGGGGCTCCACTCGCAACCCGAAACCACCGCGGCAGCGCTTCTCGGAATTAATCAATTTAAGTTAAGTGTATCCAGGTCTGAGCGTATTGTTTATCTGACTTTAAATAATGTTCTTATATTGCAGATTAGGGAGTTCAAAGATATTTTTCATCGTCCGTAAATAAGGTGGTCTCTTCAAAACGAAGTCATTATTAAGTCATTTTTGTCCAAAGAAGGAATAAAATAGTATAAAAAGTAGTATTTTTTTCATAAAATAGAATTTCTTACCGAAGAATTGCGAACATTCCACAAATATGTTCAGTGTACACTACATATATTGCATCAACGGATGCAAATGATGTTGTAATTAAAATACTCGTTAAATGTTCATGAATTGTCATATGATAGTAATACGTATCTTCATCAACAAAATAGTTTGATTTATAAGTCCTTCTTCTTAACCTTGTCTCATTTAAAGGTTTGATAATATTAAGAAATTGTGGCGTGTAACAGGTAAGTAAATATAAAATCAATGCGAAGTATACGTAAACTATAAAATAATAAAGTATTATTTGTTTAATCTGAAATTCCACATTAGGGTGGCTCATAAAATACTTTTATTTTCTAAAACCTTAAATCGGAAATTTCTTTATTTTGGAGAGAAAATGATTCCCTAATATTGCCAGATTTTCAAGAAAATATTTTGAGATAGCTATGGAGGTTTTGTGCAAGAAACTCGACTTTTGAAAGTTCTTGAACTTTTATTTCTACAATTTTGAGCATCTCATCCTGTAAAATGCAGGAAATTCTTGATCAGGATGCCATGTGACTCAAAAATTTTGTTTGTTATCAAAAAAATCTTAAGGTGGTTATTAACCCTCTTAAGGTTGTGATACTATTTGAAAAAAGTAAGTAATTCTTGTCTTACAATCAAAAATAGTTCTTTTACGCTACGTGCACTTGTAGTTATTTGATTGGAGAAGAAAAATTATTGTTAACACAAATTAAATGTATAGCATATAAATTTATTTATCAAGTTTATTTGTTTTCAAGGTTATGTAAATATAACTCTCCCAGGATTCTTAGGAAACATCAAAAACATTTTTGAGGATTTCAGATATGTCGAAAAAATATCTAGAAAATTAAAAAAAAAAGTTTTTTCGGTCTACAGAATTTTGCAAAATTTTAGGAAAAATTTAAGTCAGTTTCAAAGATATTCAGTACTTGTACAAGTTCGGAAGGAATTTAAAAATATTTTATAAAATTTTAGAAATCTTTTAAAAACAAATAAATTGTGAACCAGAGACTGCATCGCGAGGTGCTACTCTGGGGAACTGAAGGACTCTAGTCAGTGGGACTTAAATTCAGGAGCGATCCTTCCAGGGGGTAATGGCAAAGCCTCTTGGAATATTGAAGGCGCGAGTTCTCATGCTCCCAAGCTACAATGTGATCGCCGTGTCAAGGGCTGAGTGGTACCAAGGTTAACAAATCCTTAAACATCCCGGCCTGCCCCCGTCAGTAGAGGTGTGCAGGCTGATGTCTCAAAGCAGGTGCCTTAGCGGGGACTTTGGGACCCCAGGTCGAACCCCATAGTATGTAGACCCGCCCCCTTACAAGCATGGCTCTGCATGGGGTTTTTCTAATTTCCCGAGCTTCTCGTGAGACAATTGAATGAAACCCGAAAAACAGAACAAAAACAATGAGGGGCCCGTTCCGGGACCCTCTTCTAACACGTCGCCAGTAGTGGAAGGCTTCTCAGGGGGCAGTCTACACGAGCGGTGCGAACTTCTGGAGCCCTTGCGGCTCTGGATTACCGACCCTATCTAGAGACCCTGAATTAGCCTTTTAATGGCTAATATAGGAATCCCCATGATGCAGATTAATCTGGACCTCAGCAAAGGCGCCTCGGCGGTTCTGGCCAGGTGCTCGTCAGTGTTGCAGGCGGAATCGCCATAATCCAAGAACCCTGGTTATACAGAGAAAAGATTAGTGACTTGTCAGGATATGGATCCATATATATAAGGGGCCATGAGAAAAAGCACCAAAGGCATGCGTAGCTGTCAAAGGTATGGATGCGAGCGTAGTGCCTAAACTCTGCTCTAGAGATGTCACCGTTATTAAGGTGAGACTAAGGAGCAGTAGCGGAGAAAGGCTAGAGGAGTTTATTGCCTCGGCTAAATGCCCCGGCGATGCCGAGGGACCTCTGCCTCCCAGAGAGGTGATGGCTTTCATTCGGCACTGTCAAGAGCACGAAATTCCTCTGCTGTTGGGCTGTGATGCAAACACCACACGGTGTGGGGAAGCACAAACATCAATGACAGAGGGAGAGATTTAATTGTATACATAGCAGGCACACAGCTGGAGATTCTGAATCGGGTTGATACTTTCACATTCCAGACTAAAAACAGGAGTGATGTTCTCCATTTGACTCTATGCTCAGGTGTTCTGAGGAGCAGGGTAGTGGGCTCTGAGTCTCCGATGAAGAGTGTCTCTCAGACCACAATTATATCGTCTTTCGATTAACCCTAGGAAAACCAGTGCATATGAGAACAATTGCCCCAAAAGCACAATCAAGTCTAGGAAGGGAGCAGAATGGTGGAACACGCACATGGAGAAACTTCGTCAAAAGGCAACAATGTTGTGCAATAGGGCAAATAGAACTAAATTGCCTTCAGACTGGGATATTTATAAGAAGGCCCAGTGTGAATAAAATAAAAATATAATAAAGTATAAGCAGGAAGATTGAAGGGGCATCTGCGAGAAACCGAAAAACATTCCGGAAAGATCGAGGTTCCACAAGATTCTGGCGAAAAATCCGGAAGCTCGCCTCGGGCTCATAAGGATCGATAATGGTGAGTTTGCCGAAGACGAAGAAGCAACGCTGAATCACCTGATGCCAGTTCACTTTCCGGATTTTCAACGAATCCGAACCGACCAAGAGAAGGAAGGCTGGGGCCAAGAGGTGGAGAGGGCCGACTGGAATTTCCCCGCTACGGTCGCTGATTACAAAAAGGTGGAATGGACCGAAGAGTCTTTCTGTCTTTTATATCAAAAGGGACGGATGGCATTTATCCTGCGCTTTTACAAAAAGGCATGGATTTAGTCGTCCCTTCTCTGAGTAAATTATTTAGGGCAAGCATTGCCCTTAAACACATGCCATCGGCATGGAAGGAGGTCAGAGTAGACTTCACACTAGTCTGGGCCGATAAACCAGCATTGTGCGTCCAGGAAACGCTTGGTTGCCAAAAAGTGGCCCAGTCCAATCCGAAACTCAGCGCACTTTGAAATTTTGAAATCAGATAACATCTTCAGTCTGTTCTTTGTGGGTGAAATCGCGAAATTTTACTAAAAAACACTAAAATTTAAGGTTTTGCAAAAATGGGCTTAATATCGATACCGATGCCTTCCAAGGGTGACTTTACGATGAAAATTCATCAGAGGGTACTTAGAGATCCCTGCCGAGTCGTCAAAGTCATACCGTGCCAATCCTCATGGAGGGGGAAATGACTCAAAATTGCGTATTTTCGAGTAAAACGCTTAAATACTTGTGCGGTCCCTGGTTCATGGTTGTCTACGAGGACACGTGCGTCTGTGCCACCTCTACACTAAAGCTGGACTCCCCCCCCCCCCGTTGCGGGGTCCTTCACCCTCCACCCCCCCCTGGTCGAGCGTTGTCGATACTTGTCAGAACCTTTCAATGGCTCGTATTGTCGGCTTACGCCTAATGTTCGTTGAGTCGCAGGTGCTAGTCGACGTTGGCGTTATAGTTTCTTCTTCTCATTGTCTCATCGTGAGGTCTTTTGGTGGCAGAGATTCTGGTTCTGCCTGCACTCCCTCCTTTGGTTTCTATGACACAGCATGTCGAAATTCGCAAAGAGAGACTTTGTGCAGTGCCCTATATTTGGTTCTCCAAAAGATTTTGGTGCAAACGTTTTGCCAACGAGGGCTGACGTTCTGCGATGTTGCCAGGAGGTTCAAAGGCAAAAGGGGTGTCTTTCAGAAAAAGACAAGGAGCCTTCATTCGGAGACATTGCCGACGAAGTCCGTTCGAAACTAACAGTTATTTGGGAATCTGCTTCTACCCCAACGGTTTCAGAGCAGTGCATTAAGGAATGTCTCACAAATCTTCATAAAAAATACAATACGTTGAAAGATTTATTGAAGAGTAAAACAACTTTTCAAAGTAATAAGGATGAGAAAATCGCCGCCTTCAAAGAGTACTGCTCTGAATTATTTAACATAGCCGCTTGTAAGTGCGTTGATATGTCTAGGTGCTCCTGTCCCAAGGTAAAGAAGGTTCCAGCCATAGAGCATGCCTTCTATCTTGACCGAAGAGGTAAAAGACTCATGGTAATCGCCAGCGTAGATGTCTCTGAAACAAAAAAAAAATACATAAGAGAGCAGAACGTAATGCAAAAAGAGGCAGACTTGAATGGGGAGAGGGTGGGGAAAGCGTTCCTACTGCATCGGCCTCCACATCTTCCTCTACGATTGATATGGATATAGATTTAGACTCCTTCTTTGAGGAAGTTGAAGGGGATCATCCTCCTCCTGATATTAAGGTAAAGGTTGATGCTTCTACCGATGATGACAATTTACACGATATACCACGCAGACTTGTGCATAGAAAATCATCGCAGGCCAGACTTGACTTATCTGAAGCAGCAGTGGTTGCTCAAAGATATGGTATAAGTCAACGGGCTGCGGCACACTTAAGCTCGTCTGTGCTCCTCGCTGCCAATCGAGCAGGTATGATCTACCCGGATATTTCTCAAGAAGTACCTGAGTGTCTAGTCATGGATAAAAGTAACATAAGGCGCGAGAAAATTAAAATAGGCTCCAAGTTGAAGGAGGAATTACGCCACGAGGATTCTATTCGTGGCTTATACTTTGATAGTCGAAAAGACGAAACATTGACAGCCTTCGGATTTATTAAGGAGGATCACATATCTTTGGAGGCCGAACCAGGTTATAAATACGTAGGCTATGTCGTCACACCATCGAGCCATGCCCAAGATGAGTGTGATTCCATTTATAATTACGTAACAACAGAACTGAATGGAGATTTCGATGCAGTGGTAGTCGTGGGCTGTGACGGTACGAATACGACTACGGGCTGGAAGGGAGGAATTATTCGTCTACTAGAGGAACGACTTGATCGTCCCTTGCAATGGGTGTACAATTTGAGTCTAACTTACCGGAGATTGAGCCCACTGATCTCAGCTCAGATCAAAGGTATCTTTATGAGATATCAGATCCCCTACGGTCCGGAGCGTGCTCTCCTGAGCTGGCCTCCCGGAAGATAGGCCCCATCAACATGGCTCGCTGGCTAACAACTGCAAATAGAATTCTGAGATTATACATATCAACAAAAAGACCCACCAAGATTCTGCAAGTATTAGTTGAATACCGACCCTAGGCTTACCGTTCGCCAAGACGCACTCACGAAAATCCTGGAAGCAAAACATAAGCAACAGACAACTATTAGGTACAATATTGAACTAAAAATTAATTTTGGAGCTAATGATTACACAGAAATGATTGAGTGGGAACAGACAGATGTATCACTTACCGTACCCCCAGTTTTAATTCCTATAACAGAGGATGAACTTACCGCTAAGCTATCTATGGCCGATGGCTTGGTACCAGACTGGGACTTTACATCTTTCCCTTGTCACACAGTAGCGGTGGAAAGAACTGTTAGACTGGTAACAGATGTGTCCAGACAAGGTATCGGTCCCGACGCTCGGGACCGACAGATACGCGCCACACTTCATTCTCGAAAGACTGTCCACTTATTTGACACTAAGAAAGACTTTGTGGGTGTAATTAATAACTCTGAGACTTAAATAAGCACGTTCTACATATGGTTGGTTAGTTGGGTAGGGCATGGGTGGATCCCGACGTACAGCCACCTCCACGTGGTGGGCTCTGGGTCACTCGAAGTATTAGAACTCAGTCAGCTAGGAGCTGCACAAGTATTTAAACGTTTTACTCGAAAATACGCAATTTTGAGCCATTTCCCCCTCCACGAGGATTGGCATGGGGTGACTTTGGCGACTCGGTACGGACCTCTATGTACCCTCTGATGACTTCTCATCGTAAAGTTACCCTTCGAAGGTATCGATATTAATTTTAAGCTCATTTTTTCAAAACCTTAAATTTTAGTGTTTTTTAGTGTAATTTCGAGATTTCACCCTCAAAGAACAGGCAGAAGATATTATCCGATTTCAAAATTTCAAAGTGCGCTGAGTTTCGGATTGGACTGGGCCACTTTTCCGCTCCCAGGCGTTTCCTGGACGCACAATGTTGGTTTTTCGCCCTAGCCTACTTCACATCCAAACCTGGGAGGGAGGGTTACACTGCTGCAAAAGATTTCCGACCAATTAGTCTAACGTCTTTTAACCTGAAGACGTTGGAGAAGCTGGTCGAGAGATATATTAGGGATGAGGTGCTCTTCGCCTTTCTGCTGCATAGAGGGCAGCATGCCTTTCAGGCAGGCCGCTCGGTAGAAACTGCTCTTCATGCTCTCGTGGCAAAATTGGCGCAGCAGTTGGAACAAAAGGGGTATGCTGTGGGCAGCTTCTTGCCGGAGAAGACTCTAAACCAGATGAGGTGAGGGCCTAGTAAGGGGTGTGGCTTCATGGGGATGCCCACAGGGGGGTGTCCTGTCGCCCATCCTGTGGTGAATTGTGATGGGCGGTCTCCTTCGAAGGTTAAATAAAGAAGTACCTTACTCAGGGATATGCCGATGACTTTGTATTCCTTGTCAGGCGGGCTGATCTGAAAACGCTGATGGGTCTTATGAGATCGGCGCTCCGGAAAAGACCAAACTGGTAATTTCCTTAAACGCTGCTAAGTGTAAAATTATTTTTGAATCTTTTTAAAACCTCTGAATATCTTTTAAGCTTACTCGAATTATTTTGAAATTTTTTTAATTTTTCAAAATTGGCAGCTTCGGCTTTGAAATCTTCTACATAATTTTTCTAAATATTGACAATCTTTATTAATGTTTTACGTCAAAAATGATTTTTGAATTTTTTGAAAACTTTTAAATATCTTAATTAGGGATAGGAAATATCGGTAAAATAATGTATCGATACATATCGATATTTTCTGAAAACATATCGATATTATCGATATTTATCGATTACTTACCCGTCCCTCCACCAACCTAACCTGTACAGAATTAGCGGCTTGACAATTTAAATTAAAATGATGAGAAACACAAACAGTTCAGAAATACAAGTAGTTTATTATATGTTTTTTGCAATTAAAAACAATACAAACAATAGTTTAAAAATACAATCAATTTATTCAGATTACATGGCCTGATTACATTATGGCCAACGGCCATACCACGCTGGAAGCACCAGTTCCCGTTAGATCACTGAAGTTAAGCAGTGTTGGGCGCTGTTAGTATTTGGATTGGTGACCGTCTGATACTACTGCGTTGCTGTTGGCGGTCGTGGGTGTGGTGAGCCCATTTACTTACAAATTCACCTAAAAAACACTACCCGAATTGGGTAGTGTCACGCTTACCCCTAGAGGCTCGCCGAAAGGGAAATAGCTTAATGATATACAAATATAATTGAAAGGCGATTAAAGATTCAGTGTTTTCTCTTTTTTGTTCGTGTGTTTTACAATTGCAGAAACTCGAAGTTCTGTTTCAAAAAAACAAGCTGTTTAGCCACACTTGGAGGCAGACGCGATCTTTTATCTGTAATCATATTCCCAGCTGTCGAATTTACTTTTATTAAAAAAAATAATAAATGCACTGTAATTGGAATTCGGAACTTACGAAGCACGACAACCTGAGTAAGGTACTAAGTACAAACTCTACAAAGCTCCAATTTCAAACTGGCAGTGAATACGGAATAACTGAACGATAAAAATGAATCAACTGCGCAATAGTTGCGCATGCCTCAAGTCCCGCTCATTCGCCTTTTAGGCTCTGTCCTTATCACTTGCTTGAGTTTCCACTTGCAACAAGAGACACAACGGTGATAACGCCGCAGACGAGGAAAATATCGATAAATATCGTTAAGAGAAAAATATGTCGATACTTTTCGATACGGTGGCGTATCGATATGTTTCGATATTTATCGACACTTTTCCCATCCCTAACCTTAATCCCAAATTTATCATACAATCACATCTTTAAGGGTGTTCATACCACCCTTAAAATTTGTTTTTCACACCGAAGAAAATTGAGGGGTCACATGGTACTCCGATGAAGAATTTCTTTTATTGTACAAGACAGGATTGTTAAAATTGTAGACATGAAAATTTTAAAACTGTAAAGGGATTTCACTTTAAAAGGATTTCATGGCAGGGACCAAGAAATATAAGACTTGCCCCTTACCTATATATATCAATGATAACTTTCTTCCTCGATTGGCAAATTTTTTTAAGATATTAATTTCTGGTACAGACGCTAATGTCCAGTTTGATTTTATTTCATCCAAAAGGTATTTCATCTGCCAAGAAAAGTTTACTTCATATAAATAAAAACTACTAATATTTAAAAATAAATAAAGTTTTTAAAAAACTGTACCTTTTTTGAATGAATAATAAAATTCAATAATCTTGAAAAGGACGATGTAGCCATAAAGACAGCTGTCAAAATATTAATGGAGTCATCGAAATTATTTGAAGTTACCATACCACAAATCTGCCAACGACATAATTTATTAATTAAAACAAAAGCTTAATTATTCTGAATAAACTTGGAATATATGAGAAATTCCATATTCTAAGTGTAACAATAAAACAATTTTAAATAATAGGAGTATTTAGAATTTTTGAAACAATAATTAATAATTTCGAATGAAAACCGTTTGAAACTATGAAAAATATATTGAACGTTTTCAAATTGAAAACGTTCCAAACGAAACAATTTTAAATTATCAACTTTTAACATTAGAAAATTTGAGACGTCCAAATTAAATAATTTTAGATTGGAATTGGAAAAACTGGACAATTTAAAAATCAAAGGAATTGAATTTTTATTATTTCTGATTTAAATGCTCAATTTGAAAACTTTTCAATTCAAATCATTTTTAATAATATTAGGTTTAGATATTCTAACTTATTTGGTTGGAATTTCAGTCGGTTAAAAATGTAATAATTTGACATTTTAATATTCTAAATTGTTTAGAATTAATTACTTGTACAATTTTCAGCTCAAAAAATTTGTAATTAAACAATTTAGAATTAAATGCCTCGAGAATACATCCCAAGCCATGGAAAATGAAGACAGTAGTTTCTAAAATTGAAGGCTTGAAAATGAGAAGACTTTAGAACCACAGGTATTGAAACTTGAATTATTGTTTTTGAATAGTGTTTAAAATATTAAACATTCAAGAAACAACTATCAGAAAAACAATTTCGACGTGAAAAGCATAAAATTGTGAAATTTCTAACATTGAAATCATGTATAGTAATCTCTTTGTGTATTATTTTACTTAAATTTTTAATTTCCAATGTAGTTTTTAGAAATTGCTTGATTTCTATTTGAAGATTTAGAAAAAATCAATAAACATTTTTTTTAAATAAATGTTTGGAAAATTAAAAAAGTGAATATTAATTCCAAAGGATAAATTTCAGATAGTTTGATTTTCATCTGTTTTGATTTTAAACAAAAAATTTGTCTTTGAAATGTTTACAATATTTTGTAACATTTTAAAATCAAAAATAATTCACTTTTTAATGCCCGTTTCCAAACTTTGAACCGAAAGTTGTGCAACTATAAAGTCTCTTAATTTGATATTCTATAATATCAAAGAATTGAACAAAATCACACAATTTTCCACTTTTAAATTGAAACCAAACAATTTAGAATATTTAAATCTGAAATTATTATATTCAAATATGACTGCAGTGTCTTTGGAACTTCAAAAATTAAAGAATTTAAAAATGTAGCGTTGACAATTGAACTACAAAAATAATAATAAATTAATTTAAAAAACGCGACACAGAATACACCCGAAAAGCGAGCGGAATCATATGAGCCTCAATGTAGATAGAATGAATGAATCGTAAATTATTGTATATTACCAGGGTAAAAAGGAATGAACTATGCATAGTAGCAAAAAAAGCAGAAATAATAATCCTTTGATATGTGGACTGATAAGGCCATTGTCCAATACAGGACAATAATATTTTTTTGACTCTAAAATATCTTGAATCGAAGATGTCCATCTTTCGAAGGTTTTGTTCTGACTGAGGATCGCAGCTGCTACAATATAAAAAAAAAATCACATATATAGCTTGGGAAAATATTTATGAGATTCCACCTTTAAAGTGTAATTAATCTATAGCTTTAATTACGCCACGCGAGTCCATGTCGACGAACTCGTGAATTTAATATCTCATAAGAGAGATATAATAATAGACTTAGCTTCCTTCGCTCGTATTTCTTGGAGACGTTTTCAAATATTCATGAATCTATACATTTTCAGAATCTTATTTTTAGCACCTATAGGTGAGAATTTGTTTCTGTGGAGAGAGACGAGAGGTCGCGAAGGGTTCAAATTTATTAGTGGATAGTTAGAGGTATCCTGTTATACTAGAACTGCAGTAGCTTTTCATTTATCAAATCGTTTGCTTCACATCAATAAGTCTCTTTTAACTCAATGTAAAATAGTTGTGAATTTCTTTAAATGAAACGCTCTTCAATTTTGAGTTATGAGGGTAGAAAGAAAAATTGAAAAACGGTTTTGTCTCGAAAAAGTGGCTAAGCCGATTTTAATGAAGAAAGGATACGATATGGGCTTCAATGCCACAATATTATAATAAAATTACGCTTCTTTTTCTCAAAATACACTTTAAAAAAACTTTTTAATTGTTTGTTAAATTTCTGCATGGGATTTTTGGGCACATGTTTTCCAAGTTTTTCATTACTTTCTGTACGATCTTCAGTACTCACTTTATGGGGCGAATACAAAACCTAAAAAAAGCCTAAACTTATTTCAGTTTGAGAATTATAATCTTTGCACGCCAATGATGATAATCTAATTTATTTTTCAGAATATACATCTTACATGTGCTACTTCATGGAGATATCTAATAAATGGTACCTTTAATGGCATAATCAGTGATATGATCAAAGAAATGGTCAATATCGGGGCTTAACCTTTCCTGTTCAAATCAGGAAAAATTGATGTTTGTGAATATACTGTTCAGTCTCACTTCGCAAGGTAAAAATTAATTATAAATACAACTGCTATCGCCATATTGTCTTTGACTCAAATGATAAAAAATGATATTCCCTATCATGTTCGAATTTTTGGGCTGCAATGATTTTTCGTCATCCGAAAATGAATGATGTAAGAAATAATTTCTTAAAGCCTTTTACTAAAGATATGTGGTGGATAATTGCGAATACAGTCGTTATGTATTGAGGCACGGTATATTTCGTTACAAAAATTCAGAAAAAATATATTGAAAAAAGTATGAGAAGAACAAATTTCCCCGCTTTGGATAGTGTAATGACTGTACTTGCGGCCGCTTCTCAGCAAGGCGAGTTGAGTTATTACAAATTATTATTTTATTATTATTAAAATATTATTTTTACTCCTAAGTGATTATCAAATAATAAGTTACGATTTTCTGTTGGTTCTAGCGATTTACCTATTTTTTATTTCACTCGCATCGTCTTCCTTTCATTATTCGTGTGGGGTCTTTTCATTTACCAATTTTATTCTGCTTCTGTAGTGGGATTCTTACTGTCAGAAGCAACTTGATTCAGTAACGCTACATAAGATCTTGTTAATAGTAGTCTTGAATTTGGAATTATAGATATGGCATATAATTATGATTTAGGGAAAATCACCTTACAGTAGATAATTGTTCATTAGAAGCACAATTATACCTTGTATAATTATTGTAAATTTTCCTTTCTGATCTTACCCATCCCCATCCAGGGCCCTCCCTCTATCATGAAAAAAATTCAGCAGACAGTCGGACGGACAGACATATGACAGCAAATATAATGGTTTCTGCCGAGGGCTACGGCTCCCTAAAAATGAGTCCAAGTAGGTTCCACGAGACTGCAGAAAAGGGTTTAGTTGTCTATTCAAATCTATTATTTCAAATCGGATATAATGGTTAATAATGATCAATATTTTTGCCCAATATTTTTTGTAAAATCTCCGGTAATGCTCCATATTATTTTATTATACTGTGTAAAGAGATGATATCTTAAAAATTTGAAGTCAAAATCAAATAAATCAACAACTACGGAGAGTATAGGAAAAACTGCCATCCCTGTGCTTACTAGCTAAGTCCCAAGTATCGCTTCATAACTTTATTATCAATTGTCAAAACGCACTCTGCGCTCCTTATACAGAAACGTAAAAACTGTATGCATGAAAAAACTACATTTCACGTCTATGTCAGTGATCATACGTTTATGAGGAAAGTTTGCTTGTCAAAGCAGTTAAAGCAGAATTTAAAGTGTTGTGCAGATATAGAGAAAAGTGGTGGCGGTAAACCGTTACCGCTCGAACTGTCTGAATGGTCGGATTGAATATGAAATTTGTTCGGGTATTATGCATTCTTCCTGTGAAAATGATGAAATTTAATTTAAAATGATTACTTTAGAAATTAATGTAAAAAGTATTTCAGCTGGTTATGATAATTAATTGTTGAAAAACACAGTCCAAATTTATCATTTTTTTGGCACACGTCCTTTATGACAAATTGTTTTCAGTGATTGCAGATATGCATAGTATTAAATGTTGTACTGTTACGTCCTCAAATTTATCAATTAAATAAATGTGAGAATTCTTCGAATTCTAAACTTCCGGAAGTTAAATAATAATACCTTTTGCAAAGTATTAATATTCTATGGGTAGATGTTCTATCTTATTCATTCGAAGCGTGTAATTTTTAAATTGATTTGCTTGTTTAAGGTTGAAATAAATTGAGGAAATTTAAGTTAAAAGACACACATCTATATTTTTTACCAAACATTTAAACAGAATTGACACGAGGGTGTGTACTATGTATATCTGTTTCATTATCCCTGCTGCTTTTCTATCCTTTGTTTTATATGAGCTCTATGATCTCCATTAATTTGCAAGGTATATCCCAAATATTTAAACATCTTTACTTTTTCTAACTTTACTCCCTTCGATCTCCCAGTCCATTTATTCTTTCTCCACCCTCCTTTTCTAAACCTCATTATCTTTGTCTTTTCTACATTTATATTCAACTTTTTCCCATCTAAATAATTCTCCAATCATGTAATTTAACCTGACATCCTTTCTTCATCCTCTGCCATCAACACCATATCGTCCGCGTGTGCCAGTGTATATCTATTCCTCTCCCATCCTAACTCCTCCCCATCCCTTTTATTTAATTTATTCTTCTAAGGCTGATATTAATAAATTAAATAAAAGTGGGCTCAGAGGACATCCTTGCATTACTCCTCTCACTAACCAGAAACTTTCTCTTACCTGCACTGCTACCTTCATCCTGTTTTTTGTCTCTCTGAAGATTTCCGATACCCTCTTTATTAAGCCTTTTCGTATCCCGTTTTTCACCATAATTTGTTATCTCGATTATGTGCAATGAGTCGAACGCCGCCTTTAAGTCCACGAATATTTCAATCATTGCCCCTTCCTCCCTTTTGATTATTTTATTTGTCACATAATTCAGAACATATATCTTGTCCATCACCCACATTCCTTTCCGAAGCCCTGTCTGATTCAACAGCTCTATCTTTTTTTCCTCGACATCTTTCTTCAATTTCTCCGACAAAACAGTTTTTCTCTACTTCTTCTAGCAAATGCATCAATTATTTATTCCATTCTACCATTTCAATATCCTGATTAACTCTTTTTTAATTTTTCTCTCTCTATTCACTGCCTTCCAAATCTCTTCTTTCGTTCTAGCCTTCTCGGCCTCTTCGTCAAACCTTTTATTCTTCTCGTCTTTCCGTTGATCACAAAACTCAGTATACTCCTTCTTTTTTCTCCTATATTCTTCTCCACTACATTTTTCTTTTCTCCATTTTCTTAATTTCTTTCTGACCTACTTTTTCTGTTTACATTCTTTAGTTTTTTCTCCGTCTAATGGCACTATTATGGGAAAGTGATCCGAATCTATATAATCTCCTACCTCTAGTTTCTTGCCCTTCTCTCTTACATCATCATCTAGTATCACATACGCAATTACTGTTTCCCTAAATCCTCCTGAACGTGTATATTCCCTTCCCTTATCTCCCCCTATATTTCCGTTCAAGATAAACCATCGCAACTCCTCCCCATTCTTTTCCTCTTCTATCTCTTGTTATCACTATTATAAGCCTAACCTCTTCTTTATCTGATTATCACTGTTCACATAAACCTTCACTATCTTCCACTTCTCTCGTCCCATCTTCACCTCTGCTACTATTATTACTTCTTTTTGTTCTGTCCACTCATCCTTATCATTCCCTGTTATACATTCGTTTCTTACTCCCAGCATCATTCCTTCCATTGCTCTGCCTTTTTTGTTCTTCCTCTTTGCATTTTGAACTTGCCATTTGTAACCTCTTGGTAAGCTTCCCCTCACTCTTTCCCATCCCTTTTCATCTAGCCACGCCTCCATCATTACTACTACATCCCAATGTGTCAAATTTCTCATACACTCCCTATCCTTTCTCTCCAATCCTGCTATATTCCAGTAACATATCCTCCATTCTTCCCTACCTTCGTTTCTCGTCTCTCTTTGCTTCTTGCTATTTCTTATTTTCCTTTCTCTCCTAGTTTCTCGGCACTAGTTTTTCATAGTTTTTCTCCTTCTAGCTGTATTCTTCCATGCTTAACCCACGTTGTTTTTCCCTTACCTCTTTCCTCTTCCGCTATTTGCCTTAACTTATATTGCATATTCCTTTTTACCCAAGTCAAATCATCCTCTATTGTCTCAGAAATTTCAGTAACTTTCAAAAATCAAGGGTGGGGACTTTTTAAAACTAAATTTTTTTAAAATTAATAATCATGTTTACAAAAATATAGCAATGCATTTTATCATTAAAAAAGATGATTACTTGGGAATTTTTACTTACACAAGTTATCATGCAGAAATTTTGTAACCTTTATTGATTTAATAGACAAAAAAACTGAAAACAGACACTACATACCATATTCATCAAACGAGTTTTCAACAACAATGTATGCGAGATCTCGTGACTTGAAATTTAAGAAAGGAATTTATATCTTTATTCTTTTATGATTATTTAACTGATCGCACCTTTATTTGTGAATAAACTTATTTAAAATACATTTTGTAGCCAATAAAAAGCTTCTCCTTAAACTAATTGCTCAAATTATAAATTCTGTAAATAATTGCAAGTTCATGCATTTTGTGAACTTCATTATAATAGTCTTTTTCCCCATTATTTATGACGTTCATTGTTCTTTATCCCTTTATTGTTAATAAAACCTTGAACTTAAATCATTTGAACATATGAAAATCCATAAAACGTGGAACCAGTTGGCTATTTCAAAAATAAAGACTAGATTTTTCAAAAATGTTTTAGTTTTTCAGTTTTGACTTTTCGATATATTTTGTTTCAAGTAAAAAGCCTTTTTTCGTAGTTTTATAAAAATTCTAATCCTAACCTCTCATAATTTGAAATTTTTTACTATTTAGAGTGCTTCCTTCTCAGATTTTTAGTTTAATTTTTCCATTCTGCTTTTCTCCGAATTGTTTTAAAAATCGATTTTAAAAAGAGAAGTAAAAGGACATATTTAGTTTTTTCCTTTTAGTTCCAATTTTTAAAGTTGATCCTGTTTCTTTAAGATTATCTGTGGGTTTAGTTACTTTCAAACAGGAGAAGAAAAGAAGCTGTTCAGTATCAAAAATTATATTTTCAGTTCGTGACTCCATTTCTGAAAATACAACCAGAAGTACCAATGGACGGCAGCATCAGGGAGTTGCTCATGACATGAGAGACAGAATCCTTGCTAAGTTTTAAAAACGTCCTTTTTCTTTCGACTGCATTATTAAATCTAACCGAAACATAAAAACTTTGATTTGCCAGTGTTGAGTAAAAAGAGGGGAAAAGGTTGTATAAGATTTACGTATATTTAGTTAGTGTTCGGAGGCGTAAAAGATAATTATTATTTCTTTTCCTCTTTTACAGTTTATACAGGTTTTTTTCTTTGACACTTCGCTTGTATTTGGATATTTTGCTTAGTTTTCTTATTCTAGCAAAGAACCTTTTACTTTTTAGACTTTTATTATTACTTCTCACTTACTGTAACAGCTGGTTGTTATTCGTTGTTGGCTGCAGAATACACAGAATGTATAGGTGGAACATTTATGTTAAAAGTCTTAAGCCGAGAAAGCATATGTCCGCATATTTTTATGAACAATATAGGCTTCTTTGCTTTTTAGTTTACGTTGTAGATTTAATTCGTACAACTGTTTTTTCGCCTGATCTAGAGCCTCCTCGTTTGACGGTAAGTCTAACTTTCACTTAAAAATTAAGTAAGTGACTTTTAATCACTAAGAGCTACTGGCAGGTAGCATTCATCCTGGAGTAAAATCATATAGAGTTCTGAAAGATCGAGATGTACGTTAAGCTTGAAAATCACCATTGAAGATTCAATTCAATTTTGTTTCAGTTCATTTTTTTACAAACTCATTTTGAACATTAATTATATTTACTCCCTTGATCAATGTCAAAACTGAGGAACAATTGAATTGCTTTCAATATTTGTATTTCTCAATATGAACCAATTATCGTTCAATTTTGTTTCCGTACATTTTGGCTCCATTTCTTCGTTAAAAATTAAACTATTTTTTCTATGCAGGAGCGATTTAAAGCAACCATTCTCCAAGCAGTTGGATTTCCGTGCACGGTGAAGATTAGCATACGACTTCAGTAAGAGTTTTGTTCAAAAGCGAGTTAATCCATCGGCTCACTGATGGAATCCTGTTCCAATATGGCTATCACTTGTAGAATATCTGTACATAGCAGTACTCGTAGGATTCGATGGTGGGCCGTTAGAACCATTCCATCTAACATGAGGTGTGTTCTGAAGCCTCATATATTTGTGGATTTCCTAAACAAAGTAAGTATGTTAATAATTGCCTACATTGCTTTAAATTTTGTAGGTTCATCAGAAGGTGTGTTCTTTGGGATTCCTCAGTTGCAATATTTGATACTTGCGGGCAGCGTGAAACATATCCAGCAACTGATATTTTATTAAATATTTTTTAATTGATCTCAGCTATTGTCTCTGTATCTTAAATAATCTTGTAGGTAATGCGGGTCAGATCTTCATTTTAATCAACTTGTGTCTTCATTTTAACCTGTATTTCGTGATGGATCTCATCTAGATAAGCGCGGACGATACGGGTCTGTTTAGCCAAAAGATAAGAGATTTAAGGGAAGGCATCGTTATGGTTCTTCATTTTTTCTTCAATTCGATGCCCATCGTCATATCTGAGAAGACCAGCTATATGCCCGACCATCCCTTCTGGGAATCCAAGCTTAAGCGTATTTCGCTGTTTTCTCCACCCTTCCGGATGAGTCGATTTACTTATACTTGGTTTTTGTGAGTTTGCCTTTTAATATCCTGGAATATTATTACAGAGATAGATAAGGAAAACAAAAAGCAGACGTGACACATTATATAGTAGGTCTAAAAATTGTGTAAATTATATTTTTTAATTTTTAATGGGAGGGGGGAGTCCAGCGCATGCCACTGGATTTAAAGGTTAATGTATTTTGAGCAAACTAATTCTGACGTCTTATTTCACTGTTATCATTGTTATTTTATTTTTCTATTTAACTGGAGTTGCATGTTTTTAACTTCAACGTTCCTTCCACACGCCATGAAACGTTCCTCATCTTCGTCTTTTAGGGTCATATCTAACATTTAGAGCGAAGTTTGGCTTAAATAACATTTTTTGCGGCAATTCTCTAGACATCTGTTATTCTAAAAATCAAATATGAAACGTATGATCCGTAGGTCTTGAATTCTTCATTTTGAGGGAAAGAGGCGAGGGTCCTTGCTATTTGAGCAAAAACCAATTTATATGGTGAGAAATTGTTCGTCTCGGGAACCGACGCATTACATGCACACATGGCGAAAGGTATTAGTATATCCCAATGATCATAATTGTTTGCGTAGTACTCAATATAGTCGATCAATAAGCTGTGAATGCTCTCCAAGGATCCATTGGTTTGCTGTCGATATTCAGATGTTATTCAAGGTTTGACGTAAACCAAACTTTCCAGCTTTTTCATTAGGTTGCCAATAAAGCTACCCCCTCGGTCCGTGAGGACAGATACACTTCAGTGCTCTATAGAGTGAGAACCAAAACAGAAACAGAAAAATATAGTGAGGGGAAACTTTAAATTTTTAAGGGTACAGTGAGATGGTGATAGATCCCCCCCCCCCCCCCGAAATATACGTGAGAAGTTCATTTAATTAATTTTGTCCTTCCATCTCATCGATCCGATTCGCTACACTTGAGTGTTGAGTAGGTTTTTTAAGGACCTTTCGGGGTAAGCCAGACTTGTCTCGCTTTTTGTATCTTCCGTACGAGATCTGAGTTTCTGTGTTGGAAAAATCTTGGTATCCTCTTCGCAAGGAGAGGAAGTTAGGGGGGAGGCAGCAATCGCCTAGAAGGTTGTGTTTTAAAAAGAGACGTTTCGGTTACCTCTGGGACGCCCTGAAAATGTACGAAATTTTCTCTCACCACCTCGGAATTTTCATAAGTCCTGGATTGGTTCGATGACTTTCGAAGAAATTCTTGTATTTTCTTTTTCAGATTTAGAATTAAAAGGGAGAGACTTTTCTTATAAGCAGGTCCAGATTGATTTTTTTCACGATTAGAGACACTTTTTCCGAAATCTGATCTTTGTATTTTTCTAGGAAGTTCCGGACTCGTGTGAAGAACACATCATCATCATATTCTCTGCAAGGATCGGAGACCACTCAGGTTGTAACTTTCATGTCTTCGCAGCCCCATGATAAGGACTTTTTTGCTTCGAGGCATCTGTTCAACGAGGTGGAGGACTTTTGAAAGGATTTCTTTCGATCTTGGGATTAGTGGAATCAGTGGAATCACTACTGATCTCACTATTTGAAATTGGTGGTACTTCAACGATTATCCCGATCTTCAAACTCGTCGTTTTATTCGGGGTAGTTAAGTTTGGTTCAGATTGGTTAAGCTCGTTAGGTAATGTGGTTTTTTCGATTCCGGTGCGAGCTAAATGATGAACAATCTCATCTCCACGGATACCCTGATATCTTGGAACATGTTTCCAGATTACTTCCAACAATCCCATGACTGACTTGATTTTTTCGTAATCAACTCAATTTTTAGCGGGCTTCTGTTCTCTTGTTTTCCAATTTTGTTTTTTTCCATTGTGGCGTCCACTGGGTTTCACTGTCAATCAGATATTTATAATCAGTGTTAATCCGCAGTTTATTTATTCTAGCTGCCTGTACCTCTTTGAAAGCAATTATAGCTGCTTAAATTTCCACAACGTTCTTTTTCTGTCACTCTTGTACGACATGTGACACATTGAATGCGTTATTTGTCCCGAACTACAATCCAGTTCCTGTCTTGAATATTCCTTGTCCGGAGCGACTACATGCTTCATCTACACAGACGTCAACGATGAGTGCGGCGGGTGTGGGAAAATAAGAGTTCTAGGGTATCATATTTGGGATTGCATTCCTATGGGATTTATTCTCCTATGTGGAGAGAATCGTTTACTCGTAGTCTGGTAACATACTGTGGCATCTCCTAAAGACAGTCTGGACACACTTTTAGCGATATTACTTTCACCTATATTCCTTGGCTGTTTTCTTTCAATAGGCGGAACGTATGATCCATCCGAATCATATCTGAATCAGTTTCGTAAACGGCACCACGTAATCTTTTTCTAGCTTCGAACTTTCCAGCATGCAAATGTGCAAAAGTCTTCCGTGCAGAGACTTCGCTAGACGGTCTCGTTTCTACGACTGATAATATCTCATTAGGATGTGATTTTGACATGCCTGTTTAATTTTGTTTTTTTGAACTTGAATTCATGAGTTCAATCCTTGAGTAATTTATCCAGTGAACTATTTTTTTGTTTTCTATTGAATTTGTACTGAAGTACGTGTTCCTTTCAAAGGTACCTTCGTAATTTACGAAAACTTCACGGTTATAGTGCTCACCACTCGCATATATTTTGAGGTCGTAGGCAATTTTCCTTCGCTAATATTTTTCCCGGATTAGG
Organism: Andricus coriarius; assembly: GCA_932066315.1. NCBI lineage: Eukaryota > Metazoa > Arthropoda > Insecta > Hymenoptera > Cynipidae > Andricus > Andricus coriarius. The sequence goes on from CAKNWT010334667.1 coordinate 24,537, forward strand.
TTCAACTAATTCTCTACTAATGTTTTGTCCTAGGTATGTTACTTCAGTCTTAAAAAACTCGCGGCTAAAGTAATTGTTTTTATGATCCGTGCTCTCGGAGGTGCGAAATCGTTCCTGGTTCGTAACCTTAAAGCAATAACCGCGTGCGAAAAACCTGACAAGGCACTTGCGAG
>CAKNWT010334668.1:0-14598 GCA_932066315.1 Andricus coriarius
AATTATACTGATTTTAAGCACTGCACTTGCCGCATATCATTGAAATTGCATTACAAGGGTATAACTACGTCTGAGCACAAATTTTCTAGCTTATTTTCTAAATAATTTATTTTTCAACAAATCAATTCTGCGCTTACGTGGTCGTGCTATGCCAACAGTATACCGACGCCTAAGCAAAAGTTTCCTATCTTATTTTCTAAAAACTCGCTTACTTTTTCTTTGTTGAAACTCTGCTTCCTGGTTGTCGGGCTGCACCGTAGTAACAGTCCGGAGTCTTGGATTTATCCCTCGATATTAACCACCGTAGAGATTTCGTTGTCACGACTGCAAATTCTGCTTTCTGGTTGTCGGGCTGCACCGTAGTAACAGTCCGGAGTTCCTCTATTTTAACCACCGTAGTGATTTCCGTTTTCCAGGTTGTCTTCCAAAGATAGGGTCGTTTGATCTCTAAATTGCTCCGTAGAGACAAGATCGTGTACTCCTATCCTGGCAGGATCACCAATTTTGTAACGGGTCAGATGAATCACTTTAAATAATTTTTATTGTGCCTGAACTATATCGCAGGACTTCTTTATTTTAAAAGACCTATGTCGGTCAGAGGTACCAAATAGACTAACTGCCCCGTACAAGGGAAGCAGTGGCAACGGGCCCCTGCTTCTAGCACTCGAAGAGTGGGGAGGATGGAAGATCCTTTGACATTCCTGTTACAATATGCATTCAAGAAATAAGAAGGAATATATAAAAACACCAAATTTTATTGCTTTCAAGAAATTTTTAATGTATATTTTACATGTATGTAATAGGTATATGTATGAAAGCTCGCTAGAGGTTAGATATGGATCCACGGATATCTGTAGCTTATTTTTCATTTCATTGAATAAAAATTTGTATTCATTACTTTTGTTAGTAATGATTTGATTTCCATTATAAACCCGATTAAACTCGTTAAACTATACATTTATACATTTTGTGCACTTTTGAGGTTAAGTTAACTGTAATGTAGAAAAATTACACTACGTTGTGCGTTCTACTTAAATGGGCACATATATGCATATAGAAAAGCAAAATAAATACACATACCTATACAATGTTATCTACATTTAAACACGCAATAAATAAATAATCACCTCAAAATTGTGACACTTGAATAATTTTGCAAAAAAAATCAAACGACCTATATGGTCAACAACAAGTCACAAGTGTTGAAAAAGACAAGACTCAACAAGACTGAAAGATCATGAAGACGGCTTGACATACTATCTTCGATTATTATTTGTAGCTCTGGGAAAATATTTTTTGTGAAATAATTATGCGAGTATGTTATATAATTAGGAAAGCTTGGGGACATCCTTGGCATGTCCTGCATTTTAAATATGAGACATCGTACGAATATCATAGGATGTCCAGAATTATGGAATTTGAGATATCCCGGACTACAAAAATTGGGACATTAATGGGATATCCTCAGCATATTCTGAGATATCTTTGGGACATTCCAAGCATATCGAGATTTCCGCCCCGTAGGATATAATTCGTGATGCCCCAGGGATCTCCTGAGATATGCCTGAGATATAGTGGGAGCTAAATGGGATATCCCACCGATATACCTTGCTGTGAGGGTTTGATGTTCTTTCGAAAATTCAAGTGGAGGGCCGCACAGATGAGTGTCGATATCACGGGGTTCTCAACTTGGCCTGTGGCCTATTACACATTTCGGTGAATGTCTATCTAACACTCACTTTTCTGCAAGCTTTACAATCTCATAATATGGTGGTTTCGAATAAAATATCATACATCACTCGTAGGGTTACACACGTCTTCATGTGAAAGTCAATGTTCGCAAGGACGACTAGAAAAAACCATGGCATTTGGGGATGGTTTTACTACTCATCTTGCGAACATTGAGCTCCTCGTGTAAATACATGCCTACCACTACTTGTGATGTAATATACTATTGTTTTAGATAGTATTTTAGCTTTTCAATTACCTGCTGGACGAAAAAGTGCATTTTACTCCGGCCGCCGTCCCCGAGGCCGTGGTGTTCTACCTGATGTAAGAAAAATATAGTCGTTGATTAATTTAGATATTTGAAACAATCATTAAATTAGAACTATTCAATTGCAAAAAATTGTGAGTCTCCAAATAATTTTTCAAAAAAGAAGTAAATATGGAATTGCATATCTGAATTCCAATAATATATTATCAGTTTAAAAAAATATACATTTAATAATAATATGCTGGGAATTAGTGCAATATTAGACCAAATTTAATATACATCCGGTATGTAAACAATATAAATGGTAGAAACGATAGAAACTGAATTTCTCGGTGTCTTTACGGCTCTTCTAGAGAGTTTATTGTTGGATACAATTATAAGATATATATTAATTAGGTGGAGTCTACACTTCCGGCGCCGGCAAGATTGTTAGTTGCCGGTGCCGACAGGATTGCTTATTGCCGGCTGTTTCTCGCGAAGAAAGAAATACAAAATAAATTGAATTACTTATACAGTCACGCGCATACTTCAAAATATAATTTTCAAGGTCAAATCTGATAAAAATCATGTTTTTATAAAGGAAAATAATTTTTAGTATTTTTTTCATAAAAATACGGTGAGCGTAGACCAAGTATTTTTGGTGTGAATAGGAATTTCGGGTAACATAACCGATTACTCATTTAAATTATGAAAATTGCTCATAGTAATAATGAAAAATTAACGACTTTATTATTTGATTGAATAGATTTTGAAAAATAAAAAATATCGAGAAACCCTTATGATAAAAAAAGTATTTTCTACTAAAATATTTTTAAAAATGAAGCTTCGTCCCATGTGTCTAGTGTTATTGTTTGACCCTAGGTGTCGGTCATCTTGTTAGTTGGCTTCACAGCCTAAAACACTTCATATTAATTTTAAATCACGTGTGGCAAATAATCGATATTTCGTTTAAATTACAAGAATTGTGTATAATATATATAAAACATTATTTCTGTAACCAGTCACAGAAGTGCCTTCCTACCCCCACGAGACGCTGGAAGGGGGTAGGGATTTGACCAACATCATTCCTGTAACCAAACACAGGGGTGCCGGCAACTAACAATCTTGCCGACTCCGGCAGGCTAGCCACTACGTATTGATTATATACACAGACAAATCTAAGGATTTCATTGTTTCAGATCTTTTGCTAACGAACCCATTTTCAACTTCAGTTTTGTTCATCCTCTTGATTAATGTAAAAATAATAAAGCGAAAAAAATTATATTCAAATCTAAACATGTACACAAAGTTTGTTTTCGGAAGTGTCTACACCTACCGAAAAAATGCAGCTATTTGTAACGAAATTTTTGTACAAAATAGCCCCTTTTTCAGCTCCCCCTATTGCACCGAAAAAATCCGGCTATTCGTTTAGAAATTTCGGTACACTCAGCCACGGCCTTTTTCTTCTTTACTCATTTTTTGTTGTTTTTATTTTCTCAATACCTTGAAAATTCATACATTAAATTTTTGTAATATAGAATTAGTCCCTGTTATGTTGACATTATTGTATATGATTGAAAATTTTCAAACAAAATTTTTAAGAAAATAATAATTTTATCTTACTTGTTTTAAATTTCATCATAAGAATTTGACATGGGGTGTGCCAATTACAAAATGCATTAAGTGAATTTAAAAAAGTTACTTATTACAGAAAATTAGTTATTACAGAAAAACAAGTCAGAGAAAGTCAGGATTTTTCTTAAAAATGAGTTTAAAATTTGTAATTGAATTATTCATAATGATCTTAATGTAAAATAGGATAATTGTATACGTATGAAAAATTAATACATGTGATTTGAACACATTGAGAGCATAAAAACAACACAAAATAAAAAAAGACAAATCGCCAATAGGTGACCTCTAAATCATATCCGATTTTTTTTAATTTGCTGACTAAAAAGTTAAAACTTAGGCTTGTGTGCTTGTGTGTCTTGCAGACTATACACAAAAATATGTATTCAACTCGCTAGAAAGCTTATTAAATTCTCAATTAAGTGAGCTCTAGTTGATGTTAGTTTGCCTTGTGAGCATTGAACTATCACGTGAAAAAGACAAAACTTAAATTCCGATTTGTAAGGAATTTTTCACTTCAACTTTAACCCTTGTCAAGAGCTAGGAAAATAAATTTATTAATTTAATATTTTACAAGAGCGATATTTAGGATTTTAGCCTTCATTTGAGCCATTTAACATTAAAAAGTCTTTATGGGTTGAAGGTGAAGTACAAAATTTCTTAAAAATTGTAATTTCATTTTTGTCTTTCTCACGGAAAAATTCAACACCCAAAAAGAGAAATTACTTCACTAAGGCTCATTTAACGCAGAATTTAATAAGCTTTCCAACGGGTAAAAAAAGTTTTATCTATATGTTGGACGGGACTGTATATCACCTTTCAAAGTCAAAGCGGTAGTGTATATAGAAACAACAGATTATTATAAGATATAAGGAAATGGTTCAAAATATATAAGGCCATGTTTTTTTTGGCCCATTCGAGTTATTATTTTGTTTGAATAATACAACTTTATCAATTACATTTTAGCTAGGCCTTTAAAGGCCTGTATTCAGTTACATTGAAAATTCAAAATTAATAAGATTTCACTAGTTAAGCTAAATAAACATAGAAATGGGCCGGACAGGCAGAAAGACGTATGTTTCTATATCTTGAACGATTCTCCAAAATTTCAACACGATATTTACATTCTTCAAATTATAAAGCTGACGAATATGAGCAGTGTAATTGTTCACATGACATTCTGGCAAACCTGGATCCAGAGAAGGGCTTTAGGTAGGGGGGGGGGGTCTAATAATTACCTTTTCGCCTCCGCGCTCAAGGGAGAGGTTAATAATAATTATAAAATTATTTCTTCGCTTAGAATTTTCATTATAATAGATATAAATCTACCATTTGAAAATTGTATGATCATAATTAGCAGAAGTAATGAATAAACTTGAATTATATCTTATCTGAGACATTCGAGTCTGGGCGTCTTTTTGCGAAGGAGGCAGCCGTGCCCTCTCCCCGTTATTTTATCTTTAATTAAGAAAATCGGTCCGCTATCAAAACATCGCAAGTAATAATTGTACCTAACAATAAACTATCTAGAAGAGTCATAAAGAGACCGAAAAAAGTTCCCTTTTTTCGTCTATTCCATTTTCATATATTCACTAAGAATTTGTGCAAGGTCGGTTCATATTAACATGTGCCTGTATAGTAGGTTAGAGACAAACAATAGAGATCCAATTTTTTTACGAGAAAGTCCGGGCTAAATTTCTACTGCCAGTATTTCTTCCCAAGTTTCTTTTATTGCAATTGACTATTAGATTTATTCAAATCAAACAAAAATATTTATTTTTAACTACTTTTTTCATATGTAAGAAAATTGGTATCTTCAACCCTTACCACTTTTACTGCAAGACAAGTTTTTTTATAGAGAACTCTCATTTTTCTTCATTCAGTCGAACATTTATCTTTTGGTTATTATTATTTTCATATGAGATAAGAATGAATAATATTAAAATAATATGAAAAGAATAAAATAAATATTTAAATATGAAGAAGTAGTAAAATGAAATAATATAAATAGAACCCATTTTCTATTATTATTATTATTTTAATATTTATGTTTTGAAATTAGTGTACCATGTGATGTTCCCTTTGTAAAATTGGTTTAAGATTGTATATTTTAGTTTATAAATTACCGGGTTCTCCATTTTGATATCGTTCTCTTGAAATTCGTTCTTGGTAGGCCCTTCTATCTATAGGGCGCAGATCTCGTGACTCCCGCTGCGAATCGGTGAGATGCTGTGTGTGCCAGTCAGACCCGTCCAGCATGGACGGGAAAGTTGACAGGGAAAAATGATCTGTGCTATAATTTGGTGTACGGCTCGTTGAACGTCGTTCTGTGAGAAGAAATATTGGGATATCTTATTATCAAAGTTTTTCAGTGGACCCTAAATTTATTGATCCGAAATAAAGATATCCTGAATGTAATCGCAAAAAGTTAATATTGAATAAAAAACAAAGATCTTAGTTTCGTAGGTCCACTGGCTGATCTTCACAGAAAAAACGAAAGATAAGGTTTACATCGATTTCAGGCGAAAGATTCGCCGCAACAAAAAATAACCTTGCCAGTTAAACTTTACACGAATCGAAGATAATTTTTCATTTTTAACCTAGCCTGGATAATCTTTCGTCTCATTATCGCTCCATTTTTATTCCAAAAGTCACGAGAATCAGAACGCCAGCGCTATCTACCGTCTTTTAACTTAATTAAATTGGAGCAGAAATGGGATTCCCGGCTGTCAGAATTATTCTCCTAACCTCGCTTAAACTTTCACCGAAATACAGTCAATTTTGAACCGTTCCAACATGTACCTGCAACACATTTTAACTATTGAATTTTCTAAGTCTTATTATTTTCAAATTAATATTGAAGTAAGCGAATAGTTGTTTCAAATCTGGTGTCCTGATTTATATCTCGAATCCACTCATGCTTTGTCGTTTTCCCATTGCTGCCAAGGGCGTAGCAGACGACAGCTTTTATTTTATCCTAGGATAATCTTTCGCCAAATAGCATGTAAACTTTATCAGCGGAAAATTTTCCATGCAACAAAATTTAACTTCAGTTTTTTCTGTGTTACTTCTTTCATATTTTTCTATAAGAATTTGACATGCGGTGTGCCAGTTACATGTAATTTCAAGACATTGCGAGCATAAAATCAACAGAAAAAAAAGACAAATCTCCAATAGGGAACATTTAAATCATATCCGATTTTTATTATTTTTAATTTGTTAACTAAAAAGTTATAACTTAGGCTTGTGTACGTATACAGAATCGAAAATTTTATTCTTTTAATCACCCTAATATATATACCCTGCTGACCTAATGGATCGGACCATTAGCCGGCTAACCTTTAAAAAATTAACCTTGACTTGCAGAATATGCCAAAAATATGTATTCAGCTCGCTGGAAAGCTTATTAAATTCTGAATTAAGTGAGCCTTAGTTGATGTAATTTAGCCTTGTGAGCATTGAACTATCACGTATGAAAAACAAAACCTAAATTCCGATTTTTAAGGAATTTTTCACTTCAACTTCAACTTATGGAATGAGCTAGGAAAATAAGCTTATTAATTTGATATTTAACAAAAGTGATTTTTAGGATTTTAGCGTTCATTTGAGCCATTAAACATAAAACAATCTTTACAAATTCCTGAAATCATAATTTTTATACGCGAGCATGTCAAATTTAAAGCAAAGATCAGTTTGGTGAAATATCCAGTTAATAAATTCATTTGCCTAGCAACTTCCAACAGTTGAAATTGAAGTGCTAAATTTCTTAGAAATCGTAATTTAACTTTTGCCTTTCTCACGGGACAATTCAATCCCCACAAAGCCAAATTACTTCAACTGAGACTCATGTAACGCAGAATTTAATAAGCTTTGCAGAGGGTAAAAAAATATTTTTGTCTGTATTCTGGACGGGACTATCACCTTTCAAAGTCAAGGCGCTAGTATACACGTATATAGATACAATAGATGATTATATTAAAAGACTTGAAACTATAATATGTATTGAGGGCATGTAACAATGTATCACGTAACCAATTATTAAATGGTATTGTACCAGGCGCTCTAATTTTTAGAAAAACTAATATATTGTGCTGAAATTGTAGGAAATGGTTCAAAATATGTAATACCATGTCTGCCTGGCCCATTCGAGTTTTCATTTTGCTTAAATAATGCAACTTTATTAATTATATTGTACCTAGGGCTTGAAAGCCCTGTTCTCAGTTACATTAAAAATTAATAATTAATAAAATTTCAGCATTCAAGCTAAATAAAAATAAAAATGGGCCAGACAGACGTTTTTTGTTTATAAAGCCGCTAAATATGAGCCATGTAATTGGTCAAATTACACTTTGGCAGAAGCGGATACGGAGAAGGTCTTTAGGGGGGGGGGGGGCATCCAATAATTATCTTTTACCCTCAACTCTCAAGGGAATGGTTGATGATAATTAAAAAATTACTTTTTCGCTCAGAATGTATATTATAATAGAGATAAATGTATTATTTATAAATTATATAAACATAATTATCAGAAGTAATTAACGAAGTTGAATTATCTTATCTGAGGAATCCCGAGTCTGGACTTTTTTCTTGTGGGGGAAGCCGCCGTGCCCTCCCCCACCATTTTATCTTTTAACCCATTAACCAGTAGGTAGTAGTCCAGTAGAAAATCCAATATGGCGCCAAATTTGGAGAAAAGTATCAAAAAATCAGAAATTTTTGTTTTCATAAGTTTTTTTCGAGCCAAAAGAGTATTGGGACTCGATCCTAACTATGATCAACGGTGATCAGAATAGTTGAGCTGCAAGAAAAAATGTGTCTCACCGATCTCGAATAGCCGTACTCTTTGCAAAATGGACTCCATATCCTTTGCAAAATGGCGCATACAATATGGTAGACATGAAATTTGGAAAACTCTACGATTTTCGCACAACTCTGTACTCAGGGGTTTTCGGGGTCACTGATTATGAATTTGACATCGAATTTTGTAAAATTCAAAATGGCGGACCCAATATGGCGGACATGAAATTTCGGAAACTATCCAATTTTCGCACAACTCTGCACTCGGGGGTTTTAGGGGTCGCTGATTATGAATTTGACATCGAATTTTCAAGATTAAAAATGGCGGATCCAATATGGCATCCACCGCGTACTCCACATAGGTAGGAACAGAATGTCTTTTGGGTTTTCATTTACTCCGCATCAGAACAAATGAATAGCTCCCCAGGCAACATCGGGTCGTTTGTATCAGATCATCATTTGTTTCAAGCACTATATTCAGATCGAGTTGCAAAAGACAATTTCAACATTCCGTTGTAAATTTATGGAGGATTTTCAACACCAAGTTCCTAGAAGATTCAGTTATTTATTTATACCACCATCGCCATGTCGCAAACAAAACGCAAAACACGTTCTGTTCCTACCTATGTGGAGTACGCGGTGGATGCCATATTGGATCCGCTATATGAAATTCTGAAAATCCAATATGAAATTCATAATCAGCGACTCCGAAAACCCCCGTGTACAGAGTTGTGCGAAAATCGTAGAGTTTCCAAAATTTCATTTCCGCCATATTGGGCTCGCCATTTTGAATTTCAAAAATTCGATGTCAAATTTATAATCAGCGACACCGAAAATCCCCGAGTACAGAATTGTGCGAAAATCGTAGAGTGTCCAAAATTTCATGTCCGCCATAATGGGCTCGCCATTTTGAATTTCAAAAATTCGATGTCAAATTCATAATCAGCGACCCCGAAAACCCCCGACTGCAGAGTTGTTCAAAAATCGTAGAGTTTCCAAAATTCCATGTCCGCCATATTGAGCTCGCCATTTTAAATTTCAAAAATTCGATGTCAAATTCATAATCAGCGACCCCGAAAACCCCCGAGTACAGAGTTGTGTGAAAATCATAGAGTTTTCAAAATTTCATGCCCGACATATTGCATGCACCATTTTGCGAACGGTATGGATCCGCCATTTTGCGAAGAGTATGGCTAATAGAGATCGGTGAGACAAGTTTTTTCTTGCAGTTCAACTATTCCGATCACCGTTGATCATAGTTAGGATCAAATCCCAATATTCTTTTTGCTCGAAAAAAAATTATGAAAAAAAAAATTTCCGATTTTTTGGTACTTTTCTCCAAGTTTGGCGCCATATTGGATTTCCTACTGGACCAAACTCCATTCTGACCATGAATTCTTAAAGAGCATACCCATCACTATAAGGAAACATGGATTTCGTTTGGAAATTTTTTTTATTTATGAGAATCAGGCTTGAACATAAGTTAAAAAATTGTAGTTCTTGGTCGTTAATGGGTTAATAAGAATAACAGTCCGCTATCAAAACAAAACATGTAATAATTGTACCTAACAATAAAATATCAATCGAACATATTCATTTTTAACCACTTTTTCATTTTAGAAAATTCCGGTCTTCAATCCTTCCCACTTTTACTACTAGAAAAGTTTTTTTATAGAAAACTCTCATTCTTCTTCATTCGGTCGAACATTTATATTTTGGTTATTATTTTTTTTTACATGAGATAATCATAAATAATGTAAAAATAATATAACAAGAATAAGATAGATATTCAAATATAAAGAAATGGTAAAATAAACCTATATAAAAGTAAAATATAAATAAAACACATTTTTTATTATTATTATAACATATATGTTTCAAAATTAGCGTAAAATGCGATGTTCTCTTTGTAAGATTGGTTTAAGACTGTATATTTTAGTTGGTATATTACCGCGTTCTTCATATAGACCACGTGCTCTCCTAATTACTTCTGCGCGCTCCAGTCTCTCTCTCATGCTCCGTTGTTCACGTGAATCTCGCTGCGAGGGGGTAGGCCTCGTTGAACTTTGTGCTGTAAGAAGAAACATAGGGATTTTTTATTATAAAATTTTTCCAGTGAACCCTACAGTTCTTGGTCCTAAATAAAGATATCCTGAATGTAATCGCAAAAAGGTAATATTAAATAAAAAAACAAATATCATAGTTTGTTTCGTCTACTGGTCCAAATTTATTGGTTCAAAACGTTCATCGCTGAAGGTTTCGATAAAATAAAATTAGATGATCAGACTAACAAAACTGTGATCTTTTTAATTGATATTCTCTCCTGTCCAATAGCCAAGAACATCAGTTAAGTCAATATTAACATTTGAATTTTCGTACGCGAAGATTTTATCCGGTCGCTATCGAAAAATACAATATCGTATACGACGTTGTATTCTATGTTGTATACGATTTGGTATACTATATTGTATGCGATATCCTGGAAAACATCGTAATTTGGGATCGTATATTCGATGTAATGTAAATTATCGTACAATGGAAGCCTTTTGATATTTTTTATTACTTTTACTTTTTTTAAACACAAATATAACTCCTCTGCTGACATACCTTGGATTTGGCCATTGGAATTATTCGGACTACTAGGCCGGTGAATCTCTGGGAGCCAACGCGCTGATATTCTGGGCTGACCTTTCTGGGATGACGAGGACCCAGATCCTTCCAAATTAGAAGGCATTGGTAGAGTTCGTCCTGTAAGAAGAAATATAGGTATTTTTCATTATCAAATTTTTTCAGTGAACCTCAAAGTAATGGTTTCTCAATAAAGATATCCTAAATTTAATCGAGAATAGCTAATATTACCTAAAAACAAAGATCTTACAAGAAAACCTAGATAGGTATCCACCTCCGATATTCTTCGTTCTCTGATACACGCGAATTTCAATTGTAGCAATTTCGATTCGGGCTTTCCGTAAAGGAAGAATACCTTCGTGAGAGGACGAAGATTGGATCTTCTAATCCTGTTTGAAAAAGGAGCATTCTTCTTATAGACTGAGCATTATTTCTGTTTGAGATTTTAACTTTTCTTCGGATTTTTCAAGGTGGATAATTTTTAGCATAAAATTTGATGATAAAATCGAAATTTAAATTTGTATATGGATTCGATAATCAAAAAGAGTGGCTGTAAAACAGAATATTTACCAAAAAGAAATTAAATTGCTACTCCTGACGAGCTGAGCAAGATTGTATCTTGTGCCCGGGAACAAGAAATTGAGCAATTTAATTTACAATCTATTATTAAGGCTTAGCTTGTAATGACAGCACGGGAGTTATACTCCCTTACCCTGGCCCTGTCAAGAAAGCGGCTGAAACCGTTATCTCAGATAGACGAAATATTCTCACAAATTCAAAAATTTCGACCTGAGAAATGGTCCTGTTTCGGGATTCAGTATTTGGCACGAACCTTAAGAAGATCTCGAATCTCTCTCTACTTCAGAGATAGCACGCACCTGTAGTCTGAGGGCGTCTCCACTCAGGTTGCTCGAAAAGTAAATAAAGTTGCGTCTACGAGATCTTACCGTTCAGTCAACGAAGCTCTGAAAAATCATTTTTAAGGCTGCATCAGAAATGGATGCATTTTTGCATACACCCTATTTTTGGGGTGAGAAAGCCGAATCTGAAATTAATTTTCACTTAAAATGCTTTTCTCTCGCCAAAAATTGATTTTTCGGAGTTTTTCGCTTTTTTCACAGGAAATACTGATCGTACGGAAAAAATAATGCGACCCCGTGGTCGAGGAGGTCATTTTGCATAAAAAACGGTTGTCAAATACATTTTGATCGGTGTAGAATCTTAAGAAACGAGCGATTTTTTGAAACGGCGATATATATAGATATAGTGCGCGTGCTACTCTAGCCGACTGATGCTCGCGCTCTATCGCGCATGCGCTGGCAAAGGCGCGACGAAGAAAATTATGGCAGCGACGTAAGAGTTTTGAACAAGGAAAACTGATATGAAAAGAGCATATTTTTCAGGAGTGATACTTTCGCATATTAAAATATCATAAAATTGAGCCATCATCAATTCTGCCGCCCTGATGAAGAAACTGTACAACTGCATTTTTATCAAAAATGAGTTTTTTAATAGTTGGATTCATAATGAAAAGACGAACTTAACTATGCTAATCATTATTAAAAATTGTAATTAAAAGTCGAGACAATTAGGTCTCAATTAGGATATCTACAGCGATTTTTGAGAATTAATGATGAAGAAACAATACATCAGCAGAAATTCTACCATATCTACACAAATTCCAGGATTTGAGATAGTGCTGAACCCTCAGATCGTGATAAATGAAACACATCTGCGCAGACGTGTTTTTGCCCATTAGGACCCTCGGTCTTTCTGCAGTCTCATTTCCTGAAATCGAATAGCACAAGTACATGTTAAGTTTCTGCACCCGGATTCGAGGGTAAGTTCGAGCCACCGATCCTTCTTTTCAGTAGAACATCTGCAGTTTTTATTTGTCAAGTAAACATAATTCTAGTTTATTAATAATATAATTATTATTAAATATCTGAAATAATTGTAGGATTATAATTAATAAATTATTATCCTTGTAGAGACTATCGTAACCATTTGGTGATATTAGAAAAATTGTTATTTTTTAAAATAATGCCGAAGCTTTCCATTTTAAAATTGTGAGACAATTGGACAATTTTTGTTTTAAATCACTCGCGTGATTTTTTTGTAAACCAACATATGAAAAAAGTTACAAATATTGTTGTAAAAATACATTCAATTCACTGATTGTGTCAAAATATTGTAAGTAAGAGATAACAAAATTAATCGAGCCCTTTTTTTTGACAGTTCAAATTTTGATTTTCCGACATTTTTTTTTTTAATTTAATTATATGTACGCTGATATACATAACATATGTAGTAAAAAAGTTCCAATAAAATTTTATGTCAAACAAAAACGGGGCCCTCTATACAGGTTTTTGTAGCACTATGATTAATAAATTAATAAATTAATAATAAATTTATTTATTAATTAATGTAGCACTATGATAAATAAATTAAGAAGTAAATAATTACAATTTTGATACTTTTGAATTTGCTGATTATAATTTCACGCAAAGCGACACTTCGATTTTCCCAAACTTACTGTTCTAATACAAATATATTTTGTTTGTACTGATTATATACATTTAAAAATAAATATCAGTTGTGTTCTATAATATATTATTGTAAATAATTCATTTTTATCTCTAATCTTTGTAGTAATATAGTTTCTTATATTCTTTCATATAAAAAAAATCAATAATTTTACCTAAAAAATTCAGAAGTGATGATATAAAGTACATTTTTCAGTGTATGTAGAAAAAAATGGGAAAATTCAATTCAAAATCGAGTTGGGGAATAATTTTTTGGATATTCCAAATAGCCGTTTTTTGCCACAAACAATTTTTTATAAAATGATTTTTTGGTTTAGAATTCGAATTAGTAAACTGAAAAATTAAATTCAAACCCATTTTAAGATTTATAGAATATATCGAAAAATGTCCAGTTAAATTTAGTGGAATCTGTAAAAGTCACATATTAAAACCCAGTTAGAATGGTGACGTCGACCAGACGTCGAATCGACGTCGTAACCGTCGTATGATGGTCGAGTCGAAATTACCGTCGAAAAGTTAGTCGGTTTCGTCTATGTTTTTTATGCTCCAGAGATACTTTATAAATGACCATTTACTGCAATTTAAGTGATTTTATCAAAATTTGTTGCAATTTACAGGGTTTAAAAAATCAACGACGAAGTGACGTCGATTCGACGTCGTTTCGACCTCTTTCAGGCAAATTTTATATTCTATAATCTGATGCCTGCATGCGATGTTATGAATGATTAAATAAATATATATGATGAAACCTGACCTTTTTTTTTGTTGACATTTTCACTCATCCAAATCCAGCCTAACGTGGATGTGACATTTTGCTATAGTGGCTCAGTGCAATTAATATTTATTAAAGAATTATTTATTGTTGAATCAAATGAAAATTATTGACTTATAATAACCAAAATAATGAATTTACTGATTAAACGAACTTACCTGTAAGTGAAGTTCTATCAGAATTGTATGGAGCGCCTCTTCCGAATAGATCATAATGTAGTGCCCCCACTATGCACCGATGTCGCCACA
>CAKNWT010334670.1:6341-26388 GCA_932066315.1 Andricus coriarius
ATGAATATTCCAGTACATCAGGTTATAATTAGTATAACTGATAATCGTTATCTCACACATTATAGGCGTCAAGCTGATATCAAAATTTATTTATTCTTCTAATTTTAGGCGCGATCCATTATATAAGTTTAGGAATAAAATTATAATTCTCAATTTGAACGAAGATTTAAAAAAAATTCTCTTCTCCTAAATCAGAATCAAAATTATTTTTCAAAATTTCTGACCCATTTAAAAAATTCTCTCTTTCAAGGCAGAACTCTATTTATTTATTAATTTTTATATTATAATTCAATAATATGGTAAAATCACTTTTTCCTAAATTTCACAAAGGGAGGTTTAAATTGGGACAAATTGACTTGCAACAGGAATTTTGTTAAGCTTCCGTCATCTGGATCAGAATTGAAATTATTTTTCGAAATTCGCCTTCCATTATTAAATTTGCCTTTTTCCAAGTCAGATTATAATTGCTTACAAAAATTCTAAGTTTGAAAATGAATATTACAATTTTACCTGCAACTAGTTTCACCTGCACTATTAAGTGAAAACCCGAAGTACTGAGGTTACAGTGACAGATCAAAGAAGAATGATTGGTCAGATCTTGAACTATACTGAATGCTACAGGTGAAGCCAGTTCTTTCACAATCACAATTGGGTGAATCTAGTCGTAACCGATACTTGATAATTTCGCGTTTTAACAGTCTGTCGTTTTAACATCATTTTGAATTATGGGTGTTCTTGGGGTGGCTGCTTGTTCTCGGCTTTGGTTCACGAAATTCTAGAAAGTCCCTATAATTTTCTCTATTGTATTCTCGACTCTATTCATATGTTCAGAATGTAAAAGATTATTGAAACTATTAGATTTTTCAATTCCCTGTTAAACCATGTTGGGTATGTACAAGAGAAACCATTTTTATTGGAGTCCCAACTCCACCCAAAAACACGGGAAACCCCAATGAATAAAAATAGGTCCGAAATCGTTTCCAAATCAAGAACGAAACTTTTGGTTGCTTGTCCTTTTTGGAAAATAACACACAGTTCATTTTAGAAGCAGATGAATTTTCAGTAAGCGTAGAGTTCAATAAATTTATGAAGTACCAAAAAGAAAGATTCTTCGAAGAAAGGGAAAAAAGGACAAATGCTTTCAGACTTAGACTAGACCTGTGAGCTGATAGCTTCTTTAAATACAGACAGAAAATAATATAACCTAATATCAGAAAAAATAAACGCGAGTCTCATAAAAGGCAATCTGTTCAATTTGATTTGAGGAAAAAATTACAAAAAATCACCAAAATTTCCTACAATGATATAGAAAACCGTAGCAAAATGAGAATTAATAATAACTCAAATAAAAAGAGAACACGTTGACTCTCAATAATACATAACTGATCAAACAGACGTTCACGAATACACGCTAATGACTCAGACTCAGATTAGGAATTCGATAATCACACAATTAACCAAACAATTCAAGCAACTTGTTTTCCTTTCGGCATGATAAAAAACGCCGTTTCAAATTATGAGCAATTGGGAAATTAAATTTCGCAATAATAAAGACGATAGTTCCACACATTTCCTTGAAGAACTAAAAAGATTCGAAAGGGGTTATCAAATAAACGATCAAAACATCCTGGAAAATTTAGACGCACTACTAATCGAAGATGAAAAAGATTGGTGCGAAATAAATAAGAATTCCTGCAGAGATTTGACTGAATTCTTTAAAGATTTAAAAAATGCTTATATCCATTAAAGATTTTCTTGTGAAATTAGGAAAAAATTAAATTTTGCATTCACGAAGGAAATCAAGACATCCACTCGTATTTAACGGAAATAAGAAAACTTTTTACTAAATTATATCCTAGAAATGCCGCGAATGGGAACTACGTAGAACATATGAAAATCTTAGATTCGAATATAAAATGTATATATAAAGATCGATGTTGATACTTTTGAATAAATAGAGTACTTAAGTAAAGAATGGGAAACTGATCTCGCCAAATCGAAAATTCGAGGCCAAGTTTTACAAACTACTGAAGATAAAATAGATGATGAAATGAAACCAAAATCTTCCTCATCTTTGTCGTCAGCATACGTCACTTTTGCAATTAGCTTTATTGATTCGTCTGCAAACGTGAAAGCTGCAAATTCTAGAAGGCGTTTTTGGTTTCCTTCCTCTTCAAAAACGAACTTGTGTAAAGCACTGGCAGGAATGATAAAACAGATTTCTCGTACACTAACAAGTCACAAATCACACAGATCAGTAGAAAATCAATATTTCTTGAATTTTTAAATTTGTTTGTTTACTTCACATCATAAAATGCATGAAACACCAAAAAAGAACGAAGATTAATCGGCACTGGAATCTAAAAGTTGGTCCGTACGGTAGGTTTCGGTTTACAGTAGACGACAAACTGTAGAAATTACCCACTTTAATTATTTTATTGATCATTCAAGTCTTCTGTTGAAAACTTATCTTTTTTGGTTGAAATAAAAA
Organism: Andricus coriarius; assembly: GCA_932066315.1. NCBI lineage: Eukaryota > Metazoa > Arthropoda > Insecta > Hymenoptera > Cynipidae > Andricus > Andricus coriarius. Next base: position 8,833 of record CAKNWT010334670.1, read on the forward strand.
AATACGTTTTAATCTGGTGTTATTTTATTCCTATTACATATGACTCCATGTTGAAAAAGTGACAAGATCAATTTGCTGGTGTTTGAATATTAACGGTTATGAAAAAGAACACTTGCACTAGAAAAAAATTCAATTAATGATGTGGAAGACAGTCATCTACTATTATTGTTTGAAAATTCTTCAAAATTGGGTTTTTGCTGCCCAATGGAGATTCCTTCATTTCTTCTGCGGTCATCAATTCAACCTCGCTGCTGCACATGTTTATTTTTACTCGTATTTGAGGGCCATATCTTACTACATATATTCCACGAAGAAGAGTATTGTTTCGATCTAATATTGCAAAGACTTCACCATTGGACGTTGACAATACAGCTTGTTCGCTTGTTGGCATGGTCACCGGAATATTATATCTTCCTTTCACCTCAATTTGTGTATCACGAGGAAAAGTGTATCTGCGAATTTCGAATTGACGGGTCGGATTCGAGTCGGGAATAAGCCGAACAGATCTAAGTTCTTCAATTGTAAATCCACCTAGGCGAATAGAAGAATGTCTAGCACGAGGAGATCTGGTCCTGACACGATGAGAAGATTCGGCGGGAGGAGCAGACCTGACCGGAAAATCCGGAGAATGTTGTCTGGCAGGAGAATGAGACCTTTCAGGAGTATCAGAAGGTCTGCCACGAGGAACACCAGGGATAGGGGCCCCATTAGGTAAGCATTCGAAATTCGAACTTAGCTCTGCAACAAGCAACAGAGGATTCAATTTAGAAGAATCTTTAAAAACATAAACTCAAAAAACTCAACTAGTGCAACAGAATCTTACAAAAAGTCTACAAACGAGAGAAATATTTTTCCAAAAATTAGTTTAATCAGGCTGTTAGAGACAGTTGTTCGACAAAGGAAAAAAGAGGGAGAAAATGTGTGCCCACTTTAACTTAATTAAAGTTTAAAAGAAAATAAAAATTAGAATAGAATGCAGATTGAATCGCACCAAGCTTGATTTGCGTATAGCTTAACCCAAGAACAACAACGTATGGGTGGAATCGCACCCAAACTCTGATTACTTGAAGTTGCGCATGCATGAATATTTCTTATCACCTTCTCATTCACAGTACCCTCAAATCCTGTCTTGTTCTAGCCTGTACAGATCACGAAGGACAGGAAAGAGCATTCATTTTAAGAAAAATGTGGTAAATGTTTATGTGGTGAGAATAAATAAGTGATATGCTATGGCTGCCTAAATGCATATGATCTTTCCAAGAAAAGTTTTGCATTTGATTTTTTAAATTCATTAAGAGATTATTTTTTAGTATTATTTGTCACCAAGCATTATTTGTAATACAAATCGTCATGGGAAAACAATATTTTATTACTCTGAAATGGATTACATCACGTTCTTGTTCTTGGGTTAAAAAATGTACATAAAATTACAGATATATTATATTATTATATTCACCAATAGAGTTCAGGATAACAGTTAAATAAACTACGAAAGTAGAAAAAATCTTCATATTTTCCAGATAGAGAAAAAACTTATTAATGTATAACTGAAGACTTGTATTAACAATGTAAGTATAATGAATATTCCAGTACATCAGGTTATGAATATTATAACTTATAATCGTTATCTCAGATATTATAGGCATTATGATTGTCTTGCTCAAATATTTACATTTCATTAGAGTGAGTTTCAGGGAAAAAATGTATAATTACTCTATTTGATAAAACAGATTTTAAAATAACTTTTTAATTTCAAGCACAATTCATCGTTCCCCTTTTTCAAGTCAAATTATAATTCTTTACGATAATTCCAAGTTTGAAAATGGAAATTATAATTCTTAAGGTTAGTTCCCTGTTCCAAGAGAGAATTCGTATCAAAATCGACAGGTCATGTATGTTAAAACAGACTTATTCTACACTAATAAATCAGAAATATCACAGATCAACAGAAAATCAATATTTCTTGAATTTAAAAATTTTTCTGATCATATCGCATCACAAAATGTATGAAGCGCCAAAAAAGCACGAAGAGAAATAGGCACTGTAATCCTTTGAAAATCATAAATTTAAATTAAGATTGGTTCACTGATCTCGTTGAATTTTATTGCCTCTTTGTTTTTCGTCTCGAATCTACAAGTTCGCCCGTACGGCACTTATGGACGTGTTATTGTTCGGTGTATAACTTTATAGGTGTACCTTTTGCTCCAAAAAATATTGGATGTTATAAAATCTATAAATACCAGATCAATCTTGGAAATATTGTCCATTGTTTTCAATGACCTTGCGCCACCTATTAGGTAACTTGCGGATGTCATCGCGAAAGAAACTTGGAGTCTTTGAGCCGATAAAGTCATCGACGAATCATCGAACGTCGTCCAGATTTTGAAATTACCTATCAGCCAAAGCATGTTGCATTGAGCGGAAAACGTGATATTTAGATGGGGTCAAGTCTGGTGAATATGCCGCGTGCGGGAGAACTTCCCAGCCCATGTTTAAAATGTTTTGCTGAGTCGCGCGAGAAACATGACGTCGAGCGTTGTCATGCAGTAGCATAAATTTCGACTTCCTTGCCTAGTAAATGTCCTTTTCTCATCAAGCACCTCGTTCAATTGGTTTAATTGTCGGCTGTAGCCATTCATGTTCCAAGGCCATTTACTGGGCAAGGAAGCCGAAAAGTTGTGATGTTCCATGACAACGCTCGACCTCGTGTTGCTCGCGCGACTCAGTAAACCATTTGAAACTTGAGCTGGAAAGTTCTCCCGCACGCGGAATTCCGAACTCTGACGGTGTTCAAAAATTCGTCGATGATTTTATCGGATCGAAGACTCCAAGTTTCTTCCGCGATGGCATCCGTAAGTTACCTGATAGATGGCGCATGGTCATCAAAAACAATGGACAGTATTCCGAAGATTGATCTGGTACTTACACATTTTATAATATAAAATATTTTTTTGAAAAAAAAGGTAAAAATTAAGTTATGCACCTAATATTTAAATATTTATTTGATACTAAAATACAATGTTTCAAAGTGAATACCAGTATACCTTATACCTTATACCAAACCATTAGGTGGCTTTGTGATTATATTGAAATCTTTGTGAGATTTATTTAATCTCTATGAAATCATTAAAATAGTTTGAAATCTTGGAAATTGTTGTGATATATTAAAATGTTTTAAAATGTTTATAAACCTTTTGAAATCTCTGAAATATTTTGATACCTTTTTGATCCTTTGATATTTTCGGAAGGTTTGAATCCTTCATGAAATAATTGAAATCTTTTGAACTCTTTTGAAATGCTTTTGGAATTTTGAAATATCTGTAACATCTACAAAATATTTTGAAACTTTCGAAATATTCCATAATCTGTGACGCCTTTTTGAAATAATTGAAATTTTCTAAATCTTCTAAATCTTTTAAAACAATTGAAATCTTTTGACATTTTTGGAATCTTTCGAAACTGTTTCAAATATTGGAAATTTTTCGAACAATTTGTGAAATAATTAAAATATTTGGAAACCCTTGATATCTTTTGGAATCTTTAAAGTATTCGAGAAATCTTTTACATGTTTGTAAATGAAATGAAATATTTCAAAATAGTTGGAATCTTTGGAAGCCCTTGAAATCTTTATGAAAACTTTCAACTCTTTGTGAATCCTTTGATATCTTTGTGAAATTGGTCAACATTTTTGTGAGATTTAATTTTTTTGAAGCTTTGAAATCTTTTGCATGTAGAATCGGGTTCAGCGTAAAATAAAAATTTAAAAACAAATGAAATACCCTGGGAACCTCTTTTATGCCTTTTTACATCAAAAGCTACTATGTAAAATTGAGTCACGATAAAAAAAAATAATTTCTGATCATCTTTGCTCAAATTGACCGAAAATCCTAAAAAAACATAGTTTTCTTGATTTAATCCCAAATTCTTGATTGCATAAAAAAATGTTCAGATAAAAGATGTAGATCTGCATAAAATACGTATTTTCTGTTATTATCTTTTTATGGAACCATCCTCTTTACCCAAACAGTCTACTCATTTGGAAACATTGGAAAAACTGGAATCGTCAGGAAGTTTTCATGTAGCTAGTTTTTTTTTCACTGAAAAGTTATTTTCTCAACTAAAAATGTAACTATTCTATTTTTGGTTGAAAATGTATCTTTTTAAGTTGAAATGTCAACTATTCAGTTGAAAATTAATGTGTTTTCTTGAAAACACATTATTTTTCGAAGACAATTTATCTTTGAATAACACAGGACCACAAAATCTAAACCCTTGCAACACGGACCAGACTAGGTGAGTCTTATATTTTCGGGGTCGCTGAATTTGCATCCGTTGTCCGTTGGTCCCATCAGGTCAGGGTCAGGGTCAGTTCTAGGTCAAGCTTACAAAATTCATCGCTAACCAATTAAGTCAGGGTACCTATATGCTTTCGGGGTCGCTGAATTCAAATCCTTTGTCCCGTTGGTCCCATCAGGTTAGCGTCAAGGTCAATTCAAGGACAAACCTACAAAATTCATTGCTAACCTTAATAAGTCGGGGTACCTACAGGTTTTCGGGGTCGCTGCATTTGAATTCGTAGTCCGGTTGGTGCCATCAATTCAGGGTCAAAGTTAATTCAAGGTTAAACAAAACGGCTAACGGATTTGAATTCAGCGACCCTAAAAACCTATATGCACCCTGTCTAAATTGATTAGCGACGAATTGTGTAGGTTTGACCTTGAATTCACCTTTAGCCTGACCTGATGGGCGAAACCGACAACGGATTTGAATTCAGCGACCCCAAAAATATAACACTTAACTAGTCTGATCCGTGTAACATTTTCTGGTTTCAAGTTTCGGAATTTTCAGATAAAATGTATCAGAAAATAACATCAGAAAATTCCATATTAAACTTGATACTTTCACTTACCTCAGATGTGTGACTCCAAAGCATATATCTTTAGAGTGCTACGCACATATCAACATTTAAGCGGCAGTCTCAAATCGGATGGCTACTTTAATTTGCACGTGTTGCTCCCATAAGAAAACCTGAAATTTAGTTTTGCACTATTTTTCTCGCGGAAAAACTATTGCGTATAAGATTGAAAAAATTAAACATTTTTAATTATTTTGAAGGAAACTGAGGATTTAGAAAACTCACCAGGCTGAATTTTGATAATTCTTTATAGATTCCGAGAAAGATATTGTGAAACTAATAAATTAATTTGTGCTATTCTCAGGCTTTTTGAAAAAATGTACTTTTCTTCCATAAATAATTTTTTTGTGAAATGAAAAAGAACCTAACATTGGCGTCATATTATTATAAAATATTGATAAATTTTCGAAATTTAAGAGCGATTTTTTTTTTGAGGTCTCGCTATTCTCATCAGCAAAGAACTGGCTATTCGCACAGAAATTCCGGTACGCGTAATGTTACTGTGCGCGAGTAGAATGAAGCGCTATTGGTTTCTTCCAATTATAAACTATTTGAATTTAAAAAGGTTAGAATTCACGGGTCGGATTCGAGTAAGGAAGAAGCTACAGATTTCTAAGTTGTTTAATTGGAAATCCACCTAGGGGAATAGAAGAATGTCTGGCAGGAGGAGATCTGGACCTGGCAGGAAGAGAAGATTCGGCATGAGGAGGATACCTGGCCGGAGAACGCGGAGAATGAGGTATGGCAAGAGAAAGAGACAAATCAAGATTAGAAGATTGTCACCACGAGGAGCACCAGAAGTAGAGTTGTGATCAAGTGATCGCTCGAACTGTACACTCAGCTCTGAAACAAAAAACAGGGATTTCAATTTAGAAAAATTTGTAAAAGCTTAAGCTCAAGGAAAGTCAATTTGAGTTATAGAATTAATCAAAAAGAGTTCAAACGAGACAAATATGTTTTAAAAAATTAGCACAGTTGCTTCATCAGAGACCATCCATATTCCCCTCTTTTCATGTTCTCTTGTTAGAAATTGCATCTCCTTAAGGCACTTAAATTTAATATGTTTTGGTTAAAAATTTAACTACTTGGTTAACTACTATGTTAAAAATTAATTTGTTTGTTTTAGGATTTGTTTAATCAATTAAGAATAGATCAAATAAGAGGTTTCAAATTCTTTTATTAGAAAAACATCATTAGCTAAATTTTTTAACATCATTTTCAAACTTACAAAGCAATAAATTACAAGTGATGAATCACAAATGTACAATATTGTACACACACTTAATCTGTGTTCCATACACATTTCTGTTTTGCTTGCCTATACAATTTTAAGATTTAATAGCATATTTCTTCTTTATTCATCTACGATATCAAAACTTTACATTTTTTATTTAAAATTAAAAATTATAATATCGAAGCATGCAGAATCGTGTTCAGCGTAAAATACAAATCAAACAAAAATCAATCTTTGCTCAAAGTGCCTGACGATCCGGAACAAAAATATACTTTTCTTGATTTACTTCAAAATTTTTGATTGTATCAAAAAAAAGTTCAGATAAAAGATGCAGATCTCCATGAGATGAATATTTTCTTAATTAATCTTTATATGGAACCAACATACTTACCCAATCAGCCTACTTACTTGGAAACACTGGAAAACCTGAAATCGTCATAAAAATTTTATGTAGCTCGTTTTTTCTTCTTTAAAATTTGTCTTTTTGTCTTAAAAGTTTAATTATTTGGAAAAATATTTGATTTTACCCTTTATAAATTTAGCTATTTTTTGTAACCTTAATTATGTTGTTATTCATTTAAGTCTTATGTTACAATCTTATCTATTTGGTTGAAATTAAAAAATGCGTTTTATTCTGGTATTGTTTTATTCCAATTAAAAAATAATCGATGTTAAAAATGTAATCAGATTAAAATTCTGGTCTTTTAATATTAATGATTAAAAAAAGGAAAAATATGGGAATTTTAGAAATGAAGTTTTGCGGTCATTCTAATATTTTAACTTTACACGCTAAATTTCTAATTAATGCTGTGAAAGACTCTCGTTTAGTATGACTGTATGAAAATTCTTTAAGATTGGGTTTTTGCTGCCCAAGGGAGTTTCCTCCATTTCTTCTGTGGTCATTATTCTAACCTCGCTGCTGTACATGTTTATTTTTACCCGTGCTTGAGGGCCATATCTTTCTATATATATTCCACGAAGGAGTGTATTATTTCGCGCTAATATTGCAAAAACTTCATCATTGGACGTTGACAGTACAGTTTGTTCGCCTGTTGGCATGGCCGCCGGAACATTATATCTTCCTTTCACTTCAATTGGTGTATCACGAGGAAAAGTGTATCTGCGAATTTCGAATCGACGGGTCGGATTCTTGTGAGGAATGAGCCGAACATTTCTAAGTTGTTCAATTGTAAGTCCACCCAGGCGGGTAGAAGAATTTCTGGCAAGAGGAGACCTAGATCTGGCACGAAGAGAAGATTCGGCAGGAGGAGGAGACCTAGCCGGAGAACGTTGAGAATGAGGTATGGCAAGAGAAAGAGACAAATCAAGAGTAGACGAATGTCCACCACGAGGAACACGAGGAGTAGAGTTGCCATCAGTTGAACGTTTGGAATGTAAACTCAACTCTGCGCCAAAAAAGAGACAATTAAATTAAGACAAATCATTAAAATTTTGAATACAAGGCAACTCAATTTTAGAAATAGAATTGCAAAAAAAAAATGTTTCAAACGAGAGAAATATGTTTTAAAAAATTATTGTAATTTCTTTATGAGAGATAGTTGTTCGACAAAAGAAAAAAGAGGCAGAAAAATTTTGCCATGTTTATTCTTTCCCACAGATTTCACACTCTATCCCGCACATACGATACATATTCCGCATCAATATTGACAACTTTCGAATTCCATTTTTAACACACATATTGTGAATTTCACCTCGAATAAATTCCAGTTAATTTTTTTATCATTTCGGACAAACTCAATTAAAGTTTAAAAGAAAATATCAATTAAAATAGAACGCAGATCGAATCACACCAGGTTTGATTTGCGTATGGCTTACAAAATGTACATAAAATTACAGATATATTATGTTATTATATTCACCAATAGAATTGAAGATAACAGCCAAAAATACTACAAGAGTAGAAGGAATTTTCATATTTTCCAGTTGGGGAGAAACCTTATTAATTTATAACTGAAGAATTGGACTAAGAATTTAACTATAAAGAATATTCCAGTACATCAAGTTATAAATAGTATAACTTATAATCGTTATCTCAGATATTGTAGGCGTCAGTGTGGTCCTGCTCAGATGTTTACATTTCATTAGAGTAAGTATCAGGGGAAAAATGTATAATTACTTAATTTGTTAAAAATCTGATATCAAAATTTATATAATATTTTAATTTTAAGCGCAATCCATCGTTTAAGTTTGGGAGTAAAATTATGATTCTCAATTTGAACGAAGATTGAAAAAAATTCTATTCTCCCAAATCAAAATTGAAATTATTTTCCAAAATTTCTGATCCAGATGAAAAATTCTCTTCTTCAAGTCAAAAATATATTTATTAACCAATTTCTATATTATAATTCAGAACTATAGTAACTCACTTTTTCCTAAATGTCATGAAGGGAGCTGTCAAATTGGGACGAATTCTGACTTGTTACACTATGTTTCGTACATTTATTCGGCACAACATAAACAGTAAGGGGATACTCGTTATCGTCGCTCATAATTGGTATCTGTATATAACCGCCTAGGATTTTTACAGGGTGATCATCAATTCCTATCAGTATGACGTCTGATTTGCGCAAAGTGGGAGATCCGATTTCATTATCACTTCTTTATCGCTTTCTTTGTCACTACCTGTATCCATGAAAACTTGAAATTTTACATTGAATAAGGTGACTTCTTTATACAATATTTGGATTCGTGGCCGAGCTTATTACAACTAAAAGTCTTCTTACCTTTACTTATTTTCCTACAGTCTGTAGAAAGATGTCCTTTATCACCACAATTATACCAACGGATGAATGTATTGTCTTATGGGGCACCTTAAGTTTTCTTCTTTTGCTGCTCGTCTTTTTTGGTGTTCCTTCTCTTCTCCTTTTCATGATTTTCGTTTGATGATTTTCGCATAGACTCGTAATTCTTCTTTAAAGTCTTTTATATTTGTGGCTCCAAAAAGCACTACCTTGCGTGAGATGTCGTTAGCTATCCCTTCAATAACATATTGAATTAATGCGTTTGCCTCGATGTTTATTCTGGAAGCCTATTCTTTAATTAAAAGAAAGTATTCCTGAGCTGTTTCCTCTTTCTTCTTTTTCCGATTAGTAAGTTGCTCGTGTAATTGAGCACTGTTAATTTTTTGGAACAATTCTTCATTCAATGCTTCTTTGTAGCTTTCCACGTATTGATTGGACCTTCACTTTTAATAAAAAGCTTTGCAGTCCCTGTGAGCGACTTTTTTGCAAATATTAATTCTTGGAGTTCGCTCCATCCAAATAATTTGGATGCGTTTTCGAATTCTGCTATCCATCGTTCTATAGGATATTGATCACTTCTATCAAATGAGCGAATTGAGTCTTGAACGTCCTTGTAGTGCAGTGAGAAATTCACCAATTGACGTTGGTCTTAATTTTCTTAGCCTTAGCCATCGTTCCCAGAATGCTCCTTTGAATGGTCACAGACGTCATCATCGTTATTTTGAAAACCTTCCTCATCTTTGTCGTCAGCTTTCTCGAAATCGAAATTTGCTTGAAGAGATACTTAGAAGAGATAAATTGAAATAACAAAAATTATACAAGATTAAAATCTGTAATTCCTTTCTGCAATCATTAAATTAATTTGGAAGCATTTGAAATCTCTGTAAATATATTGAAATATTTGTAATCTCTGTAAAATCATTAAAATATTTTAAAATCTTTAAAATTGTTGTTATATATTAAAATGTGTTGAAATATTTTAATATATTTTGATATGCTTTTGATCCTTTGATATCCTTTGAAAGCTTTGAATCCTTTATGAAATCATTGAAATCTTTTAAAATCTTTTGAAATTTATGTGTAATCGTTTGAAATGTGTATAAAAACTATTGAAATTTTCTGCAATCCTTTCAAATTCTAGTGATATCTTTGTGATACCTTTAAAATGTTTTGAAATAGTTGGAATCATTGGAAACCCTTGAAATCTTTTTGAAATCTTTCAACACTTTATGAATTCTTTGATATCTTTGTGAAATCGGTTACAATTTTTGTCAGATATGTTAAAATTTCTCCGAAATCTTTTTAAATTTCTTTGAAATCTGTTAAGATTGTTTGAAAATCTTTTTGAAGCTTTGGAATCTTTTGAAATCGCTGAAGTATTATAATGTCTTGAAATCCTGTATATGCTTACAAGTGAAGCAATTAACCCCTAGATATTATATTAATTTAATTATAATAATTCCAAACTTTTAGAAACATTTACATAAGTAGTGATGAGAATTTTTTAGAATTCATAAATTTGCTGAAAAGTCCTTCACATTTGCATGAATTAATGATAATTGTATAGGATATTGTGAGTGAATTAGTCCGCGATCAGAAGAATATTTTGAAATTGAATTTAATTCACTTAATTTTTTTTCAAAATTAGAGATGGAAATCTGAGAAATTCATGTAATAGTGAAAACATACTTCTTTGCAGCCTTGAATAATTTGAAAAATTTATTATTTAAAAAAAAAGCTCCACACTGTATTCTAAAGTTTTTTTCTATCAATACTCCAGAATTTATTTTTAATTTATCCTCTTAATTCGTTAAGAATAATTTTTAACTGCTGTATGATTAAGTGATGAATCAGAAATGTATAATATTGTAAAAACACTCAAACAGTCTTCAAAACACATTTCTGTTTTGCTTGCCTACGGAATGATAAGATTTGATAACATATTTCAGCTTTAATCATTTATGAAATTAAAAATTAAAATTTTTTACTTAAAATTGAGAATTATAATATCGAAGCATGTAGAATCGGGTTCAGCGTAAAACACAAATTTTAAAACAAATGAAATATCATAGGGTCCTCTTCTATGCCTTTTTACATCAAAAGCTACTATATAAAATTGAGTCCCGATCAAATAAATAATTTCTGATCATCTTTGCTCAAATTTCCCGAAAATCCGAAAAAAACATATGTTTCTTGATTTACTCCAAAATTTTTGATTGTATAAAAAAAATGTTAAGGTAAAATATGTAGATCTCCATGAAATACGTATTTTTTGTATTAATCTTTTTATGGAACCACCCTACTTACCCAATCAGTCTACTAATTTGGAAACATTGGAAAACCTGGAATCATTTTATTTTCAAATTCTTCTCTTTTGTTAAAAATTTATCTTTTGATTTAAAAATTCGTCCTCTTTTGGTTGAAAAAAAATGACATTGATTCAAAATTCCAGTTTAAGATTTATAATTCTTCTTTAATATTCATCTCTTTAATTTAAACATTATTCCAATTACAGATTTAGAACATTAGACAGAAATTCTTTATTCTGGATGAAAATTTAGTCATTTTGTTGCAAATTTATCTATGTACTTTAAAAATTTAATTATTAAGTTAAAAATTCCACTTTCTTCTATAGCTGGTAGCATGTCTTATCACAAAATCCGCAAAGTGCCTACATTATGCATGTATTATTTTAAAAAGGAACGCGGTTCGCGGGAGGATGAGTCGTTTAACGTGTTGCTTGAATGGAATAAACAAAATATATTTCGAACATTTTATTGTATGGATATACAGTTACATGTCCCCCGTGACAGAATACAGGGTGTGGAGTAGAAACAAATAAATTCAATAATTCCTAATATAAATTCTTTGCATTTTACAAGAACTATTCGTTTAGCAAGTAATAAAGTATCAGTGTAATAAGTAGAAGTAAAAGTATGATCAGTATTAGTCGAAACGTAAAATTTTTTGGTTTCGAGTTTTGGAATTTTCAGATAAAATGTATCAGAAAATAATATCAGAAAATTCCATATTAAACTTGATATTTCCACTTATCTCAGATGTGTGACGCCGAGACATATATCTTTAAAGTAGGTTTTATCACATGAGTATGTATATTTTATACTGTAAAAATCGAGTAAACAGTCAGTAAACAACTAGACGAGGAAGCAGACACAACTTTAATTTCTACGTGATGCTGCCATAAGAAAATCTGAAATTCAATTCTGCAATATTTTTCTCGCGAAAAAAGTATTGCGTATAAAATTAAAAAAATTAAACATTTTTAATTATTTTGATATAAACTGAACATTTTGGGAACTCACCAGGTTGAATTTTGATAAGTCTTTATAGATTCAGAGAAAGATATTGTGAAATTAATAAATTAATTTGTACTATTCTTGAATAATTTTGTTGCTGAAACAAAAAATAACCTCACATTGGCATCATATTAGTGTAAAATAATAATAAATGTTTGAAATGTAAGAACGAATTTTCCTTTTTTGAGGTCGCGCTATTATTATCAGCAAAAAATCTGACAAACGGTCAGCAATGTTACAACACATGCCAGCAGACATGTGCCTGTTTGGTACTTTGCGCTCAGGCCGTGAGGCCGCATAAGACACTCACTTTGCCCTCAGTCACAGCAGTCATACTGCAGTTACTGTGCGCGCATAAAATGAGACGCAGCTATTGTTTGCGTTGTGCGGACTGTGTGCATGAATTTTGTGTCAGCATGACCTAATGCTGTAATGCGCTCGCAGGATTTTTATCTGTTATTATTGTTAGGAAATTATGTAGTATTGGGTTTTTTTTGCCCAAGGGAGATTCCTCGATTTCCTCGGTGGTCATCAATTTAAACTCGTCGCTGTACATGTTTATTTTTACCCGTGCTGGAGGGCCATATATTTCTGTATATATTCCACGGAGAAGTGTATTATTCCGCTCCAATATTGCAAAGACTTCACCATTCGATGTTGACAATACAGCCTGTTCGCCTGTGGGCATACTCACAGGAGCACTATATCTTCCTCTTACATGAATTGGTGCATCACGAGGAAAACTGTACCTGCGAATTTCAAATTGACGGGTCGGATTTGAATGAGGAATGAGCCGAACATTTCTAAGTTGTTCAATTGTAAATCCACCTAGGCGAATAGAAGAATGTCTGGCAGAAGGAGATCTGGACCTGGCAGGACGAGATCTGGATCTAGCAGGAAGAGAAGATTCGGCTTGAAGAGGAGATCTGCCCGGAGAACGCGGCGAATGAGGTATGGCAAGAGAAAGAGACAAATCAAGATTAGAAGACTGTCTGCCACGAGGAACATCAGAAGTAGAGTTGCCATCAGTTACACGATCGAACTGTAAACTCAACTCTGAAACAAAAAACAGGGAATTCAATTTTGAAAAATCTTTACAAATTTTAACTCAAGGAAAGGCAGTTTGCGTAACAGAATTGGACAAAAAGAGTTTAAACGAGAGAAATATGTTTGAAAAAATTAGCGTCACTGCCTCATCACAGAATGTTGTTCGACAAGGGAAAAAGTGGGAGAAAAAGTTTGCTTTTCAGAACCCAATAAGAAACACCAAGTATTTTGGTTAAAAACTTATCTTTTTAGTTGTGAAACCCATTATTGTATTTTTGGTTAAGAATTCATCCCTTGTTAGAAATTACATCCCCTTAATGCAATTAAATTTATTTTGTTTCGGTTGAAAATTTAACTACTCAGTTAACTACTATGTTAAAAATTAATTTGCTTGGTTCAAGATGTTTTTCAATATTTAAGAATGATTAAATAAGGAGTTTTCTAACATTATTTCAAAACTTAGAGAGCAATAAATAACGCGAATTTCTCAACAGAAAATTCCCGTTACGTCTAATTCACTGAATGTTTGCTAAACTTTCCTTTAATATGTAGTATCTTCGGATTTCCCTCCGAATAGAGTCACGTTAAATGTTTTAAAATTTCGAACCAACTAAATTAAAGTTTAAAAGAAAATAGCAATTAAAATAGAACGCAGATTGAATCGCGCCGATTTTTACTTACGGTTAGCTTAAAAAATGTACATAAAATGAAAGATATATTATATTATTATATTCACCAATAGAATTGAGGATAACAGCAAAAAAAACTACGAGAGTAGAAAGAATCTTCATATTTTCCGACTAGAGCAAAAGCTTATTAATTTACTGAAGAAGGCTTGGATCAACAATTGAACTATAATGAATATTACAGTCTAACAGGTTTTAAATAGTATAAATTATAATCGTTATCTCAGATATTCTAGGCGTCATGATTGTCCTACTCAGATGTTTACATTTCATTAGTGTTAGTGTCAGGGGAAAAAATATATAATTATGATTCTCAATTTAAACGAAGATTAGAAAAAAAATTCCATTCTCCTAAATCAGAATTGAAATTATTTTCCGAAATTCCCCATTGATTTAAAAAATTCTTTTTTTCAAGTCAAATTATGATTTATTACGAAAATTCCAAGTTTGAAACTGGAAATTATAATTCTTTCGGTTAGTTCCCTGTTCCAAATCAAATGTAGAGTAATAAAAGATAAAAAAGCATCTTAAATTTTTATATTACTACATTCGAGTGAAAGGAAATTTAGAAATTTTGTGGTCAAGTAGACACCCTAAAAATTTTTTTGATGAATTGGAAAGATGAATTTTATGAATTTTAAGGCTTTTATAATTTAAATTAAAAATTATAATATCGAAGCACGTAGAATCGGGTTCAGCGTAAAATACAAATTGAAGAAAAAAATCTTTGCTCAAAATGCCTGACAATCGGGAACAAAAATATATTTTTCTTCATTTACTTTAAAATTTTTGATTGTATCAAAAAAAAGTTCACATAAAAGATGTAGACCACCATAAAGTAAATCTTTCCTTTATTAATCTTCATACAGAACCAATCTACTTACCCAATCAGTCTACGCACTTGGAAACCTGGGAAAACCTGGAATCGTCAGTGCATTTTTATGTAGCTGTTTTTTTTAAATTGAAAATTAATTTTTTTTTAATTCAGCATTTGGTTTGACATTTTTCTCTCTGGACTGAAAATTCTGTTTTTTTTATGAAATTTCAAATCTTATGCAATTGTTGGCTATTTTTAGTTAAAAAATTAGTATTTTTATTAAAAATTTTACTAATGCAATTAAATACTCGATAATTTTAGTTTCAAATTCTTTTATTTGGCTAAAAATTTATCTTTCGAGTTAGAAATTTGGTCTTTCTGATACAAAATTAATTTAAAATTCATAATCCTACTTAATTATTTATCTCTTCAATTTAAAAATGATTTCAGTTGATGATTCATAACGTCAATTACTAATTCATCATTGTGGCTGAAAATTTAGTTATTTTTTGGAAATTGATCTATGTACTTCAAAAATCTTATTATTAATTTAAAAATTCCACTTTCTTCTTTTAAATTCGTCTTTTTGGCTAAAAAGTTTAATTATTTTGAAAAAAATGCAACTTCACCCTTTAAAAATTCAGCTATTTTTGGTAACTTTAATTATTTTGTGGTTCATTCAAGTCTTCTGTTAAAAACTTATCTTTTTTGTTTAAAGTTAAAAAATACGCTTTATTCTCGTATTGTTTTATTCCAGTTGTAAAAGAATCGACGTTGAAAATGTTGTAAGATTAAAATGCTTGTCTTTGAATGTTAATTATTTAACAAAAGGAAATATCAGGGAATTTTAAAATTGAAGTTTCGCGGTCACCCTAATATTTTAACTTTACATGACAACAAATTTCAATTAATGCTGTGAAAGAAAAGAATATCTCCGAATTTCGAATTGACGCGTCGGATTCTTGTGAGGAAGAAGCCGAACATATTTAAGTTGTTCAATTGTAAATCCACCTAGTCGGATAGGAGAATGACTGGCAGAAGGAGATCTTGACCGGGCACGAAGAGAAATTCTGTAGGAGGAGCCGACCTGACCAGAGAACGCGAAGAATGCGGTCTGGCAGGAGAAGACTTTTCAGGAGAATAAGAATGTCTGCCACGTGACACACCAGGGATAGGGGCCCCATTAGGTAAGCACTCAAAGTTCGAACTTAGCTCTGTAACTAGAAACAGAGGATTTAATTTAGAAGAATCTTTAAAAACATAAGCGCAAATAAGTCAACTAGTGTAACAGAATTTCACGAGAACACTTCAAACGAGAGACATATGTTTCCAACATTTAGTGTAATCAGGTTATTAGAGACAGTTGTTCGGCAAAGGAGAAAAGATGAAGAAAAAGTTTGCCATGTGTAGTCTTTTTTGATGTGATTTTGTTTTTTATTAGAAAATCCATTGCTACTAACTCAGAAAAGAGCGTATTGATCAGGAGACTGTGTCAGGTGAATTCTTAACGCAAAAATATGCATTTTTGATCACATAAGAATTTTCGGAGGAAATCGGAAACAAAGGATATTAATTTTTTCCCAAAGAAGACGAATTTTTATGACAAAATAGAAAAAATTTTCCACTTACCATTATCGCCAAAGAAGAATTTTTACCTACAACTTCAATATTCAATTACGGAATTTCATATTTTAACAAAACAGTGAAACTTTCAAGCAAATAGATGAATTTTCAATTACAGTTACGATGAATCTATAACTGAAGAAGTCACATAATCAGTTAAAGTAATTGTTTTCCAATTTTTAAGAAAGCGTTTGCAACCAAACAGATCAATTTTTAACCAAGAAATATTTCAACTTAATTTTTATCTTGAGGAGTAAGGAACTAAAAACAGAAATTACTAAAAAGAATTTCAACATTTTTTTACTGGCCATCAATATATTAGGCCAAAAAATTAATTCGTTCCCTTTAATATCATCTCGTTTAACTCTTGGTCGTTCTTGAATTTTTTCCCTTCCACACAATATAATAGGAAACTCTTCTGTTTTAATAATATAGTTTTAACCCGAGTCGACACGAGAGCACCCGAATGTCGTCGAATTCGCGATTTCGCATCTCGCACTACCATCGTTTTATGCACGTGCCACATCGCAGACGCAGACCCCCACCAATAAATCGAGTCCCAGCAACTCCAACCCATTAAGCTCCACTAGCAGTGTCGAAGGCAATACGTAACAGAGTCGACCAGCCCTGTACCACGTCGTGGCTGGATGACCCCACGCTGCTAAGGTTCAGTAAACAGCCATGTTCGAGTCGGCGCGTGAAGACCAATGGGCAGCATGCAGCAGAAGTACGAAGGCACCCATTGGCCGAGATCGACAGGCCAGCCATCTTCACTCCAACCGACCAATCGACAGGCGCGACGCGAATAGTCAAGAAGGAAGGAAGCGGAGAAGAACGCGGGACCGGTCACTTGTGTTTCTTGACTTGGCGGCGGTGCGTCAGGAGTAACCGAGAGAGAAAATTAGAATAGAATGCAGATTGAATCGCACCAAGCTTGATTTGCGTATAGCTTAACCCAAGAACAACAACGTATGGGTGGAATCGCACCCAAACTCTGATTACTTGAAGTTGCGCATGCATGAATATTTCTTATCACCTTCTCATTCACAGTACCCTCAAATCCAGTCTTGTTCTAGCCTGTACAGATCACGAAGGACAGGAAAGAGCATTCATTTTAAGAAAAATGTGGTAAATGTTTATGTGGTGAGAATAAAT
>CAKNWT010334673.1:0-18316 GCA_932066315.1 Andricus coriarius
GGACACGATGGAACACACAACCAAAAGACACTTGCATCAACTGAACAAGAAGATTGGCTGGGTCAAATAGAGTGCCTTCTGTGTTCAGTGTGTGATTTACTACATAAAATCTGGTAGGCCGTTTACGGAGAGGTCAAAACAGCGGACAGACATGTAGCTCATTGTTAACAACATACAAGAGTTGTCTGGCGCGAAGAGGAGAATACAGCAGAGTGGTTGGTCTGGGAAAAACAACAGTTTGGGGCTGACACATCCTGTCCCTTCAGCGATCTCCCTTCTTCTGCCAAAAATCCGCCTAAGCCGGTCGAGGTTGAGCTTCAAGGAGCTTTGCGAAAAACCTCATAACATCTGAGGAGAATTATCAATCATTCACCGCCGATGAGGTGAAGAAAGCACTAAGGGGCACGAAGAACTTCGCTGCAGGACCAGATGTTACCAAGAACATCTGGTGGGAAAAGTTTACTTCTACACAGACACACATTTGGCCCACGTCGTAACTTCAAATTAAAAGTAGTAGATACCCATTCTTCAGTGTTTGGTGTTAGGAAGCACTATACTCTTATACCAATGAAAGGCGACTTGTCCAACTGAATGAACTAAAGGAGAATGACTTATCTATACTCTGGTCCCCGAGAAAAGGTCCTGAAGAACGACCAGCGTTGTTTTTCTTCGCGCAGCCTATTGTGTAATTTTTTTTAAAAGCCGGTATTTCTTGACATGTTTCAGCCAATCGGAAGTGAAGTCCTTTAACTTCATGGAAAACTCTTCTCTTGATTGATTTTCGACATTGGTTGACAGGCGGGGTTTACACAGATATCTGTTTCGGCGACCTCGCCGCAGCGGGAATCTTTTACACACAGACAGGTCAAAGGAAGGAAATTTAGGAGCTGTTAATCTTGCAATTTGCAATTTGAAAATAATATAATCAGCATCTACGAATTTCTGGGATTCCAGTAATATATTACTTGCTTCGAAAAGTTGAAAATTTGAAGAAATTGAATTGAAGGAACTTTAGCTTTATATTTAATTCAATAATGATCAGTTCTCCAATTTTCAACCTTTATGGAAATGCATGTCGTTGGAATCGGAATAATGTGCACATTCCGAATATATTACTGTCAAGCCAGTGATTGGAGAATTTTTAATTTTGAACTTCTTAATTTTTGTCCATTTTCCAAAAAAGACTCTTCGTGACTTGCACGCGATGAGGTCCTCTTCTTTTATGGTTAACATCTGGTAAAAATCTTACGAAGAATTTGATAATGAACCTTAGAAGTAAGGAAAGTGCATTACTCAACCTAGATGTCTCACTATTTTTGCGTGGCAGAACGATGTGATTTCTACCTTAGTGTACTAGGGTGGTCCAAATTTATACATGTACAAATTCGACCATGTAATATTTTTGCAGTCTGGAAAATTGTTTCTGGAGTCTTGTACGGCATCAAACAAATACAAAATTGTTTAAATAATTACCAAACATCCTTCAAAAATGTATTGCTTACAACATCCTTTAACTGTGTCATTATTTCCAGAATAGAATATCTTTTTACTATTTTAGGGCGAAAAAATTGTTTAAACAAATAAATTTTTTGGAAATGATTACCAAATAAGTTAAAGAAGAGCTAATACTCTTGAAATTCATCAACATTGTACGAGTTATTCCGAAAGATAATAACTTTGCACGATTTACAGGAGGAAACATTTTGTAAACAAATAATAATTGTTTGAACAATTTAAAATTATTTGAAATATACTTTAAAACTCGTCACTTATCGACTAAAAATAATTCATGTTAAAAATTTAAAAAAAAATACCGTCTTTAGCATGAACTTGTTAGAGAACTGTTATTTTGCATTTTTGGGGGAATTTTCCAGGCACAATTAAAGGGGATTGGGTGTGTCAAAACTAAAGGCTATTGAGTGGAGTTTATTCCTTAGATACTTCTTAAGAGGTGGCAATACTTTAATTCGCAAAACACTTATAACTCCTTTTTAAAAATCGTGGTTTTCCCATTTAAACCCCCACGTTAATTTTAAAAGCCCGGAAACACGGGTTAACATTAAAAACAGAAAAAATTGCGGAAATCCTTTTTCAGGATAACAAAAAAACAGAGGGAGGGGGGTTATCAACAAAAATTGAAAGTCAAATTTTTGGACCACCCTATTAGTATACCTTGTCGCTTCTTAGGTCAATAAGAAGCAACGCAGAGTACCTAGAACTACAGCTAGCACTATCCAGGTGTCACACGCACGCGGGAACGACGTATTTCGGCAGACACAATACGGTCTTCAGAATGCTAAACTACCATTTTTTTCGCTCTTACGGTGTTGGCGGGCACACTACCATGCCGAACGCTTCGAGGAAGATAGGGAATTGCCAAATTTTCTGGAACTGCAAGTATCGAACAGCAGTCTCCATTGCACATTTGAGGCCTGACATCGTTCTCCAGGACTTTGTGCCGCATTGGGAATTTTTTGGCTCAAAATTTGGCGACGGTATATAAGAGTGGAAATGACACCGTCTCAATATGCTAGAATTAATCCTTCCATGCCCGACTTCAATCCGGCTGATTTAAGGAATGCAAACGTTAGCTCATGCGGCATCGACTCATCCTCCACATGTCTGTGGAACATGTCGTGCATCCTTTTGTAGAGGAGCTGTTCGCGGAAGATTTCTCCTATGTTTTCTTAATCCGGGCCTTCTAAAGTGAGTACTTGAAATGGATGAGATTTTTTGCATTTCGACCCCTGATATTGAAGTCAAGGCCGAGTGTTTCAGCAGCCTCCTCCGCTGCTTTGTACAGAAATGCCCCTTTGCCCACTTCTTCGTATTTCCTGACCATTTTAAGAAGACCTGTTTTGAAGACATTCAAGATTTAGTATTCCGCGACCACGCTGACGGTGTCAGATGTAAAGTCGCTGAACAGAAGAGTTAAGGTGCATGCTTTTGTTCATGTGCATAGCCTTTCGGAACCCTATATCGAGGGATCTGACCTCGTGCTTCGTTCATGGAACCACTCAAAATGAATTGAGTACTGCTGGGGCGGCAAGCATATTCGTTGCAGATACTTTTTCCTTGCCGACTGTTAGGAAGACCATATCCGTCGGATGAGACGTTTGCATCTGCATCGGAGAATATCCTTTATAGATGTCACTTGCTCAATGCGGCTCTGTGGCACGGCCAGGTATGTATAGGTATCTCCAGCGCCAAGGTGTCGTATAGCGCTTCTATCGACGAGCTCAGGGACTTGGGGGATACCATTAAGTTTTCCTTTCTGAAAATAAACCTTAGTGAATTTCTCCAACCCGAATTCCATATCAATCTTTTGAGTGTACTCTTCGACAATGTCTAGAGCTAGATGTAATTTCTATTTGTTTTTAGCATAGATCTTAAGATCATCTATATCATGATTATATATAAGTAAATAAAGTATTTTCACATTTTTCGCAGAATTGGAAAACTTATGTCTATTATGTGCTATAATTTTAGTTTGCTGAGTATGCTAACACAACCTTCGGACGACTTTGTAATGGAGAGATTTTACTAACCGCGGATATACAGAAAAAATTAATATGCCGATACGTCGATCATGGTATTCCTTTTCTGAAAATTGCACCTTTCAAACAAGAAGAAGTAGCTTTGGAGCCTAGAATCGTTTTATACCACGACGTAATTTACGAAGAGGAAATAGAGGCTCTCAAAACACTATCAAAGCCCAGGGTTCGTTCAACTTTTCAATCTTTTTTAATTGTTGTGTTAACCAAGAGGTATCCTGTTAATATTTAACCAGTGGTACGATTTTCAATTGTTAAAAGTTATCAAACTTGCATACAAAAAAAGCATAACTGTATTGTTTGTTGCGAGAATTTTTCAAATAGGTTTAGGTGAATTTTTACACATTGAAATAAATGGAGATACCATAAGTTGACAATTTAACAAAAAAAAAAAATTATGGGTAAATCTCACCACGTTCAGGCAATTTTCGTTGCAGGTGAAAAAACACTTAAATCGGGGTTAAGTCTACACTCAGTTTTTTCTTTGCCGAATTCACTGTGTTACAAACATTACCTTGTCTTATGGCTCCAGTATAGATCATATCGGTTTCGACAAGTTTTTAGACGCTGATTAAGAATCCGCCAAGAAAAGTGATATATCACGTCAATATTTTGATAAAAAAGAGTTGCAAATTGTCGAAAACGCATTTCCTTGGTTATATTTGTGCACTGTAAAAATTAATAAGAGATGATAGAACCATATAGTCATGCTCGAAGGGCCGTTGGGAACTGTTTTTTCAGATCTGCAAAGTTCGTGTGACCAACCAAATTTATATTCAAAAATTGTTCTTTATAATCGCGTCATTCGTTCCGCCACCGTTTCGTATTCCAATATGAGTTGCCAACACCAGAAGGCCATCCATAAAAACCTACTCAGTTTCTTGACAGTTTTCGAAAGCGAATATCAGGTTCAAAAGCTCGATAAAAGAATCATTGATGATTATCATGTCTTTTAGATGGCTGAAGACATTTGGCCTCATTTTAGGCGTGATATGAACGATCAATTAACCTGTAAAGTTTGACGGTGCAACAGTCGATCCAAAGCGCATCCTCTTGTATTCAAAAAGTCCCCTGTCTAGGACCATAGAAGCAGTATATTTCTAAATGCGTTCGTCTAAAGGGATATGGTTAAAAACCCTGTTGTCGTCTATTTTTGTAATATATATGGTAGTTTTGAAATGATTGGTAAAATTCATCATGTTTGATTCCACGTCAAATCCTACGCTGCTTTTCCGCGAATATGTTGGTTTCTTAGAGAGGGAGTTTCCTTTTTCTTTTAGGTCTTATTCTATCTCGCGAAATGAGCCATCCTGATTACCCTAACTTCACTTCATGCAGGGTGGAGGTTGATTCGTATTTTGTTTAGCATAAAATGAATGTTAGCCGAAATTTATTCTCTATTGCATTTTAGTTGTACAAAGTGAAAATATGTGCTGGTATTTGACTTAATTTTAAAGGTTTGTCCCCACCTCGACATGGACGTCTATTTTCTTTTGGTATTGCACTTCAGGAGACCTTTCGACGGGTTATTACATTGGATTCGCAAATTGTCGTTGCCTGTCCAATATTGGCTAGTCCCCTGTTCGGTTGGGCATTATGAACGACGTTAGGATCCCATAAAAATGTGCGTAATTAAATTTAAGATTTGGAATCTCTATTCGAGGTACGAATACCGATGGCCTGATTCTGGGTGTTGCAATTGCTTTTCCGTAAGCCGCTGTTGCGGTTATGGTGGTTAGGGTCACTATATTTCTTTAATTGTCAGAGGTTAACGCGCTAGGGTTTGTGGTTACTGTCCATGCGGCCACGTGTGCGACCGGATCCGGTATATCTAAGTTGTTGGCTGACCCAAACGAGTCTGATTCTCACGTCCGCCATCTATTATCTTCGTCCGCTTTGATATCCGTTGTGACTGATGTGACGGACGACACGTCGGAATCTTGTGACGTCTACCGCTTGAAAAGCTTACGTCTCTTAAGAAATCTCGAGCATCTTTCTCCTCGCGTACCTGTATTACCTGTTGTAAGAGTATTAGGGTTTCTGTCTCCAAAACGTCAGTTGTTTTCTCATGATACCAAATTGATGTTTTCAAACACATACAATAATAAGTATATTTTTCATTCTGCAGCTACAAAGAGCAAAAACTATAAATACTACCTCTGGTGAAGAGAAAGTTTCTGAAAGTAGAATTACCGAAACTGCTTGGATTTACGCATTCGAAAATGAACAAGTAAAGCTTCTGAATCGTCGAGTGGAGCATATGACAGGTTTGTCAGTCGATACAGCCGAGGAACTGCAAATCGCTTATTACGTTATTGGGGGCCTTTATGTAGTACACAAAGATTTCTTTGATGTAAGTAAATTATGGGTGAACTAAGATGTATTTTAAGATAATACTTCACTGAAACAATGATAACTTTTAAACTTTCCAGGACGTCCAATTTTTCGGCACCGACACTGGAAATCGTATCGCGACTGTTCTGTTTTATGTAAGTAAACAAATCCTTTTCAGTCCGTGCGTGCAATCTAAATAAATTCGAATTCAAATCCATTCGGGTTGCCCGCATAGATTGAAAGGTATTGGAAGAAGGAGTCTTATTGATTGATATTACGACCTGAACTTTTACTAAGGATTAGTTCGAATTCAAGTGAGTGCAAGTGCTAATGAATTTTGACTTACCTCCAAACCGGTTCCAGGAGCTTCTGCGTCCACAACTCTTATAAATTGTAACATTATGCACTAATTGCCTCATGTAATAGTTTGATGATTACCTTATCTAGAGATTATAGATGCACATTAGAGGCCGTAGCCTATTACAAATTAGGTTAAGATTTATGACATGTATTTTGCCAATTCGGCGACTTAAAAGCCTATAAGTTCGGAAATTTTACTACTGGTGCTTCGAGTCTGTCGTGTGAACCCCACTATCATAAGGTGTATTAATTTAGGCTTTAAGTTTCCCCGACTGGTGTATCCCCCACTCTCCGCAGTATTATTTGCACTTCCTAAAGCGGAGCAACAGCTGCTACCAATAGACTCATTATAAAGATGAAAACTGATCAACTTATAAGATATATGAAATGGAATTTGTTAAATTTGTATCGTCTTCAACATCACATAATTTACTTTGGTTAAAATTAAATTTTTCCAATTTCAACTGCATATAATTTAAAACAGCTTAATTTAAAGCATGAATCACGTGAACTGATTGCTGGTTGACTTCTATTTAAAATGCTTATTTCTAATTAATTAGTATTCAAAACTTCGTGCAGCATCAGAAACCCTAACTTTCAAACAATTTCACCGAAACGCCTCATCCATAAATTTTCTGCAAGTTTCTTTACAGAATCTTGTATAATTGAATTTCAAAATCTTGAATTTTTCATTTAAAATTAGCCATTGTAAAGATTTTCAAAACTAAGTCGCGCAATCTCACATTATTTCAAGGTGATGCCAATTGAAGTTTCAAGTGATTGGTGTTTTTTTCAGAGACAAGTTTCATCTCTATAATAATGCTGTTTTAGTACTGATAAAAAAAAGGATATAAAATAATATTCAATTTTTAGTATGCTTATTATATACTTAATAAGAAATACACTTCTCAGATGAATGATGTCACAAAAGGAGGAGCTACAGCTTTCCCGGAATTAAACATTGCCTTATGGCCTAAAAAAGGTAGTGCAGCATTTTGGTACAATCTCAAACGAAATGGAGAAGGAAATTGGCTTACTCAACATGGAGCATGTCCAGTACTTTCTGGAACAAAATGGAGTAAGTTTTGTATTTAAAATATTATAAATAAAACCAGATTTAAATTGAATACATATTATCCTTCACATTGGGACGACCACCCTCATTGATGACTGGTTTTCATGGGACTCAAATAGGTGAAAGTACATTGTATCATATTAGGTACGTATTTCTTTAGCTTCAATTGGCAATTTTTTAGGAGATATAACAAAATAAACTAATTTGATAAATCAATGCAAAATTTCGACAACTTTGTTTGTGCAAACATTTATTTCGCACGTTAAATTATTGCCAGACAGTATTACTTGACATTTTATATATTATATTTAGATACAATGAATCAGTATTTACCAATGTTTTAAGTTCTTATAAACATTTATTATAGACAAGTGTCACCTAATTAGATGGTTTAAATAAAACACTGCATCGTTTTCCCTTCCACTTCGTGAAAAAGTAACTAAAGATAACGCAGTCATAACGTTCTGTGATAAAAATATCACAGAAAATATTCAGTGTTAGTTCGTTTTGACTAGAAACTATTCTTTCAAGACATAGGAATACATTTAGGTAAGTCAATAATGTCTGCAGAAACAAAATGATCGGAATTTCGCATTTATATACACTGAGACAAATACATAGTTGGGGCTACTGTCTTTTGATTAGTAAAACCTTCGTTGGTTCTTACAACTATTCAGTTAGTAACACCGAGTGATCAAGTAGTCGATTTAGGAAGCCGTCTGTAGTACTCGTGACTAGTTCGTATTAGTTACGTTTTAGTAGTTAGAGTTACTAATGAATTAGTCATCTGTACTACTAATTGATTTCTCTAACAAATTAATGTAGGCGGCGTAACTATTTTATTTTCTACCTTGGTTGGTATGATTGAGAATGCGACAAAGGAACCAACATACCTGCGGTAAAACAAAGAAGAACGTTTAGACATGGCCATCATAACTCGCTGCTCACTTGATTTCTCGTTAGATGACAGATGATTATATTTATATAAATTATGGAAGTATCAGAAGTGTTGCAATTAGAAAGATCTCAGTGGGCATGGATACATATTATTTTTTAAACATCTTATCAGCTGAATGGGCATCACCGTCCCTAAGATGACCAAACAAAAAAGATGCCCACGTGCCCACTGGGATCTTTTTAATTCAGATTTCGATAGTATAGCGACAGATATTTTAATGAGTCCCTATGTAACAAAAATAAAATATTTATGCCTACAAATTTATTAGTAGACATGACTAACTATATTAGTAAGTTTAACTATCTAAAGACAGTGGTTTCGACAAAACAAAATAGTTTGTCTACCTAATTAGAGAGTAAAGGCAACTAGTTGGTCCCAACGAACAAAAATAGTTCTCACTACTAACTAAATAGCAGTACCACTATTTACTAACTAAAATAGTTGTCCCGCCAATTTTATTAGTTGTCCCAACCAATCCTTTTTTCAGTGTATGTAATTAGTTCGTTGATATCTGGTGAACGATTGCCCAACGTCAGCTAAAAAAAATACGTGCCTAATGTATTTCAATGTACTTTGATCTATTTCAGTCGCATAAAACTCAATTTTACGTGAGAGTGATCCCCCCTTGTCAGTCAAGTTAAAAATTGTAACTAGGGACAGATAATGCCTGTGGTTTAAATAGGTTTTTAATTTTCCTAAGGCTGCTTTCTTCGTTCCTCGTCACAGTTTGTAATAATTTTCCAATTGTTTTTAAAATTGGTCCTTTTGTTTTTTTGTGTCTGTATTCTATGTACTAGAAAACTCTTAGGCCTGGATGAAATTTTAAAAGAATTGTCATTTTATTTATAGAGCAATCATTATTAGCCATCCTGGTATAATAAATACAAAGTGTTCTCATAATAATAAATTTGTTAAATTACAGTTGCGACTCAATGGCTGCATGAAAAAGGTCAAGAATTCCGCAGGCCCTGTACTTTATTAGAAAATGAATAAAGTTATTTATATGATGTGTTGATTGAAATAGTGGAAAATAAGTTCTTTGAAATTACAAAGAGTGTACATACTTTAGGAGTTAACTTTACTATAATCTTTTTAAGCTTATTTTGAACTCAAAAATTAATTTCAAAATTCTAAGACGAATCTTGCACGACGAGAGACTTATTTTTGACCCAACTTCAATAAAATACCCATATTTCTGGCTTAGCAACGCAGGAACGAAACTGCCTATTCCTGACCAGTAACGAGTAAACATGCGTAGTTGACAACACATGCACAGTACGTCTTTGGGAGTTGCTCTTCCACCGCGGTCTATGGAAGGCGTGTTTTGATAGAGAAGTGAATTTTCAGAATTTATTGAGTGTGAACGCTCTCTCCCATTGGGCGTGGACTCTGCACAGGAGTTCAGCTTCTTGATTATTAACTGGAAGTAACTGTTATTTATTTTCATTGCTTGGTTACCAAAGGAAAACTCGATTTTGAAATAACCTATAAAGCGGCCGGCGCTATCGCGCCGCGCGTGTATTTCCATTTTTCCGGAAACTTCTCTAGACGGAGGCATGGCTTCAATTACGGACACGTTAGAGCCTCTGGTGAGTAATAACAACATTGCTTCAATGGAACGAAACACCAAAGTAACCTCAGATGTTTTTGAAGGCGCCGAATGCCGCATTAAAATGAAAAAATCTAAATCCCCGTCCGGCGTATAAGACAATCATACTAGGTTTAAAATACATTAGGCAGAGGACAATCACATTTCGAAGGCTTTATTTCAACCTCTTCCGAAAGATAACGAAAATTCTGAATTTTTATACTTTTCTGACTTAAACGATTCTGGAGCGAATATCAAAACACAGAATAGCGGCATCGAACAACAATAATTCAATAGCGACATCCTGCAGGGTGGCAGATCTAGCGGAGGCCCCCCGTATCTTTATTGCAGATTTTAAAAGCTCCGGTGTCGGTAAACTTTCAATCAATGTACACAAAATCATCCTGCGAAGTCTGTATTATATTAAGCGACAAATTTCTGATGATCACAGGTTTGAGGGCCACAACCCCATCATATATTTTCGCTTAGCAGGATTTCGTGGGCGGTATCCCTCCTGAATTAACCGAGGATGAGATCAAAGACAACCTAGTTATCCTCGGCAACACCGAAATGTCTAAGGTTACAGATCATCGACGCCTTGATAGAACAAGTGTCGACAAAGACACCAATAAAGTTTTCGACGTCCCCTCGAGCACAATTTTTCCAACCATTGAAGGAAGAACTCTCCTGGAAATTTTGGTCATCTTCAATGGCTCAGAGAACGTTGAACCCTACATCTTATCAGTTAAAATATGCTGCAAATGCCTCCGATATGGACATATCACGACGCAATGTCGCTCAAAGTCTCGCTGCAAATGTTGCCGTGACCTTCACGCCCATTCCTATGCTCAACCTTGCCCTAACGCAAATGGAATCCCTAAATGAATATACTGCTCAAGGCCCCACGTCACATTTAAAAATACAAAACAAACAGTTTCAAGTAACTGAATCCGTTAGTCGTCACAGGAACAGAGCTCCTAACCCTTTCTTTTCATCCCTGTATAACGCAAGAATGCCAAGCTCTCTCCCCAATAACTTTTCTATATACAACTTAACAAGGAAACACCTTCTCCTTCCTCTGACCTCCTAGGCTCTACAAACAATCAGAATTGTAATCCTCCCCCTCAATCTTCTTCTACTTCTACTTCTTTCTCCCTCACGTTTTCCCACTTTACCCCTTATTTCGATCAAATAACATATTCCTGTTCTCATCTTCGAACTTACTTACAAATATTGGCAACCTACTTGTAATGCATACCAAATGCAACAACTTAATTAACTCTCTTTCTGCAAGTATCTTCTGTTTCTCCAAATCGTTTACAGTCTTCGAATGGCACAGGTCGTTAGTTTGCGGATTATACAATGGAACTAACTCACAACTAGTCTTATGGTCTAAATCACAAAATATGTGATCTCGCGACTATTACAAGGGTATCCTCTGTACTTAACATTAAAAATAGACTAGAAACTCTTTCCAGATCCATTCACACTTTACTTGGTCAAATGTGTATCGTTCCTGTTTACATGGTCCCGTCTGCACTCTCTGCAGGCGGAAGAATCTCAGACAATCAGTTTCAGAATCGTATTAGTGGAGATTTTAATTCACATCACAACTTACGGGTAGTACCAGATGAATCTGCCTTGATTCTGGACCTCAATTTTATAAGCCTTCAACTTTTTACCAAGACAAACTTTTTATACAAGAACTTATAAAAGTATTCATTCAGCAAATTTATTTGAAAGACTTGTGGATCCTTTTAGCGTCCCACTTATAGGTTGGCAAATAAGTCCGTTCGGTTTTTTGTAGAAAATTGATCATTATTTATTGCATTGAGGAAACAAAGGGTAATCATTTACATAATTTCCACTTTTCTCTATGACCTCTTTCTATCCTTTCACCAACTTCATTTTATCGAGTTCGTAAAAAGTCTTAGGCTTTCCGATGCGAACTCGGTTTAGGTAATTTTTGACACTCTCTTCGTCAATAAAGGGTTTTCCATTCAGGGAAAAAGCTACTCGAAAAAAATGGTAAAGCCGTGACTATGATGTTTTGCCTTATTCTCGATATTTACCTGACTTAGCACCTTTATTCCGATCGTTACGAAATTCCCTGAATGGAAAAACCTTCTCTGGTGAGGAGGTTACAGTCTGTGTCTGAGGAGGGAAACCGCTTGTTTTCTAAAACTAACAAATATATTCTTGTCTGCTTTTCGCGACTTGATTGTCCCTCCAGTCGGCTGCGGCGCCAGCGCTAAATTATTTCAGTGTCGCTTAAAACCTCGTTGTTAACGCACCTAAACCAAATTGAGCGAGAAGTATGCAAAGCGTTATGAAGCGGTATTTTTCCGTTCGTACTTGAAGGGGCCAAAGTGATCGTACTTCTCCGCTGGAAATGTAATTAGAAAATCAAAAAAGTTCGTTGAGAAGGAGAACCAGCTTAAAATTTGAATGCCGAGAAAATGGTGAAAACATACAAATGTGGATTCTTAAAATCGGCGAAGAAGATGTTTCCAAGAAAAAATGAAAATTCGATCTTACCAGAGGATAATGACTTGAAACATCGAAGCCGATTTTGCAAGTCCTAGAAAGAAGAAAATGGGGTCACGACAATGGAATGGCGCGCAACTGGTGTGCGTTGTCCACAAAATTTAGTCTTCTCTGTTTACGGACTACGCGGAAAGGCTACTTGAAAGTATGCCAAGAAGGTGCCAGGCTATACATGAAAAAGTTGAGGATTATACGGCATATTATATACTTGCGACTTGTCATTTTGAATATACTTCAATGTAAAAATAAAATAAAATAGGTATCTTTTATACTTTTTGAAAACTTGCGGTTCCCTTCTTGGCAAGAGGTCATAGAGACAAATGGAAATTATATGACTGATTAAATTTTGTTTTTCTCCATGCAATAAATAATGATCAATTGTCTACAAAATCATTTTTGTACGCGTTATATAAAAAATCATGTTTGGTCCCATGCGATTTTTATCATTGCTTTGCCCTCGTCGTGCAGACATCTTGACAGCTGACAGTCACAATATATAATAGCTCATTGGTCCAGCTATTAATTTTTTTGCATTTGTAACAGCAAAAATTGTATTATGTGTTTATTTAAACTCTTTCGTAACAAAACTAAAATTATTATTTATCCAAAAAACTTTTCTTTCAATTATTTTTTGATAAGTTTGTTCTTATCAACCAGCCCTGAAAAGCCAAAAGTAAGGCCAATTCGATGGATGTTAAGTGGGCTATAGGGCAAGCACCCCCATAAAATTCATTTTAGCAAAAACATGTGAATCCCTCATAGAATCGTGGAAAATTTTAAACTCTTAGCTTCCATTAATATGATCTTATTTTTCCCGTCTGCCCCTCCTGCATAATTTATGGTGAGCGAAATAAGGTAACGTCTTTATTTCGCCATCATTATCGCGCGAAAAAATCACTCCGTAAAAAGCCGTACACCCTCTGATTGTCTCGTTCCAGTCTCATTGGTCGAGGTGGTAAATAAAAAAATTAAAAATTCTTTTTTTTACATCTAGTATGCATTTTTTATTATACTATTTCACATTTATGAAAATTTAATTGCATTCTTTTACTTTATTTAGAAATAATAATAATATTGACAATGATAAATAATAGTTGCAAGAGAGATGGAAAATGGGTGCGACGTCTAAAATATATTTGTACCTTTTTTCGAAAGTGCCCTCTGCGTGGAAAATAACCCATATAATAAATATCATTATTATATCTATATATTACAAACAAGTAATACGATACATAAAAAAATATGATATCCTATTACAAATAACGAAATCTCACATTTTCTATGTTTAAAATCAAATAGACTTTCTAACCTAGCTAAAATATTTTAACATTTTTATTGGAGCTGTGCAGTCGTTGATTCGAATTTTGAATACAAATTCTCTAACGCTTGGAACATTGGATTTTTCGAAATAGAAAAAAAAGGTTAACTGTACATCAAGCCGCCTTGATTATCTTGCATTATTACAATGTTTAAAATCAAAATAACTTTTTTGTTGGTAAAAATGGATCCAAAATTCAAGTCGAATCTTCGAAATTTGACATGTTTCAATAGTCGAATGAATCAAATTTCAAATATTTGACTTGACTTTTGGATTCATTTTTATTTTTTTTAGAAAAAAGGAGTTATTTTGATTTAAAAATTGTAATAGCTGAAGGAAATCAAACACACTTTCCAGGCGTGTCTAAATTTTGATTAAAATTTCGAATAAACGACTGCACACCAGTAATTTGTATAGTCATTCTATGGAAAGACCATTAACGAATATTTTTATCTTTGGCAACACTCAAGTTATTCGAAAATTATTTTTTGAAGTCTTATAATAAATTACGAATTAAAATTAGGTTTCAGCAAATTTCGCTCATTTATTTTTCTGCACATTAGCTTCTTATGGAATCAGCTAAAGAAATTTGAACAAACTGACGCATTCTATTCTACAAATATATTTGAATAGTTCAGGCCAAAACTCCTTTCCCATCTTCTGTACAAGAATAGTAAAATTTGAGTTTAGACAAATCACTTTCGAAATTTCTTTAATGTGGAATATTCAGAATTAAAAAGTTGATTTTTCATCTTCAAAATCATCAGAAGTTAGGATTTTCTATATATATATCATTTAAATCGAACAGTTTTCAATTGTAACTCTTCAACATTAAAGTACTTTAAATTCTACATAGTTTAAAATTAACGTTATTAATTTTGAAAATTTAAAATTAAAAACCCTCTTATGTTTTGATCTACTTTCGAAATTTCTTTATTTAAATTTAAGAAGTTCTATTTTTCTATATCTATAGAGATTTGTCCTGTAATGTAATACAGTAAACAATCATTGTGAAAATGGCCCGGTGGAGTTTTCTCCTTGTGTTTTTATGTTTGTCGCATTAATTATGCCGATGTGTATCGCTCCGGGGTGCAAATCAGGTTCCAAAAGTGAACTCGGAGAATCCGAAGATTCCGAATGTGAAAAAAAATTAATTTTTTCATCGTTCCGAAAGACCCAGCTATTAAAGCTTTATGGCAAAAGGCTTTAATTCTGAAATATTTCACCGTGAAGGCTGGCCAGTTCGTTTACAGTAAACATTTTTTAAAGGAAAACATTCTTTACGATAAAATCCTAAAAGGACCCGATGGCACTATTTTGTTGAAGGTAAATAATTATATATTTACTGTAAAATTGAAATCACAATTTATAAATAAAGTAGAAATGTAAGTTATTTTTAATTCAATAAACTGTATTATTAGTTATTTTCACTTAGTACTCGTTTCAAAAAAATTATGTTTGTTTTCCGCTCAGCAAGTGCAAGTACAAAGTTAATCTAGTCAATGTTCTATATGAACAAGTTCCAAAAAAGTGACGCTAAGGGTGTTGGTTTAATCCGACTTGGATTTTTTTCTTTTTTATAGATATTATAGATACAGCATTTATTATAGCATTTATTATAAATACAGCATTTAAACGGCGATAACCGTTTGCAAATTTATTTTTTTACTCACAATTCTGACATCACAGAAGGAATCGCTGCAGCTGTCTTGTAGTCGAAGACCCACGACTTGATGATCATCAATATATATTTTGCGAAATACGTCGCAAAATACAGAGAGATAGGTAGAAATATGAGGTGTCCTGTGTGTGTGAAGACTATAAGACTGTAGTTGTAAGCAGCAAAGCAAACACGCATTGAACCACCCATGGAGAATAGACACAAGGAGACCAAAGTCCTGTACATTGACTTCACGAAAAATGAGCACGTTTTTTCGCGAAGTACGCGCGCCAGAACTTCCCGTGCGTGGCGCTAGTATGAACATGTGTATAAAATAAATATGGCCGCCCAAGTGAAAATACAATAATGTGACCTCAAATTATGTGCAATTAAATACTCTGTTGTAAAAAAAAATATATCATTTATAAAGTGAAAGTGCAATATCGAAATGGTAAGTACAATACTTTCATTGAAATTTCGTTTATTTTGAATGATACACAAGATGACCATCACATATAATCATGCAACAATGGATCATTCAAACGTGTAAATGATTGAATGACATTATTGTTAACCTGCTTGAAATTTACTATAATCACTTAAATTATAATTGTAATGTCATACTTCTTGGCAGAGTTGTAAGAAGAAAGCGAATCCGTATCGCAGATGCGCAATATGTAATTATAAACAGTATCAAAGCAAGAAGGAAAATGTTCCCTTTCATTATTATATAATGATCGTTATTATTCCTTCCGCTCATGGTTTTATCGGCGAGGTGAAAACCCTAATATAATGCGGTGTCAGATGTATAAAATTTAAAGACATACATATACGAAAAAGAACCAGCTCTTGTGTAAAGTTTACGCGAGAAAAATATGTAGCAAACCTCCTGGTTAGCAAATTAAACAATTAAAAATGAATACCTATTTTGAATATCTCATGAAATTGTGCGGCAAAGTTTTTACTTCTGAATTTTTAATAAGAGATTATTATTATTGTAGGATGAAAGTGCAAGAAATTTATGGGAAGATGCCATTTCGCAATCCTTAAACGGATTTGATTTTATATGCGAATCACATTTTCGTGAAGAAGATATTGTCTCACATTTTGAAACAAAATTGCCAGATGGAACAATTAATCGCATACAGAGAGGGAGAGTATCATTAAAATCAAACGCTATTCCTAGAAAGGTTATATATTTTGACTTATATAGCATAATTGTACGCAATAGCATTTACACTTGAATATTTTTGCAGACTGGAACGTGTGAGAAAGGAATGCCTGATTGTGAAGATGAAGCCAATGTGGAGCTTTCACCATGCATATTGACCGCTGTGAATGCTACAAAGGTTACAAACCACGATCACGAAAATTGTACTATTCCTTTGAATCCAGAAGGGGAAAGCGAGAGTCACTTCTCCTTCTTTGAAAAGGTATAAGGCAAGCTTTTCACATTTACAAGGTGTCCAGCAACCTTGAAAAACTGGAATTCTCCTTGATTTTTCTGAAACCTTGAAAACCTCGAAATCTCGTTGATTTTTTCACGAGAACCTAGATTTTTTTTGCTTTTAAAAAAGTTACTTTTATTAAATGTGAAGAGTAATTAAAATCTTTTAGTCTATTATGAAAGAAATATCGCATTCAGAAGAAATATTGCTACTGAAAAGTTTTTTATTATCAATATATAACTAATATTTTGTTCATTACAGAATAAATACAGATATTTCAGGGCACTTTTTCTAGACTGGTGCCAATTATTTTATAGATTGCCATTTAATATTTTATATTATTGACTTCAATATTGTGAATAATTCTGTAAGTGTTTAATTTCTTCTCCGCTAATATAGAATGTTAATATATACATTTTTGTAATATTTAATTTACAAATTACAAAAATTATTATTGAAAAATTTCGATGTTAATTCAGTTTCAGAATTAGAATGAGCCATGGCCGTAAGATTTGAAATAATTCAATGATTTCAACGAATACAAACGGTTTCACAAACAAAGATTTAAGAAAGATTTCACAAATATTTCAAAAGATTTGCAATATTCCATAAAGATTTCAAAAATTTAAAATATTTGAAAATCGCGTGTACATCAGGTTTCAAATATTTTGAACATTTTACAAAGATTTTAAAAACTTTCTAAGATATTAAATGATTTCAATATTTTTCAGAAAATTTAAAAATATTTCAGTAGGATTTTAAATATTTCAAAGATTTCAAAAGAATAGACAAGATTTCACAAATATTTTTACGATTTTATAACGAAGTTAATAAAGATTTCAAAAGAATACGAAAATTTGAAAGATTTCAAAAAGGTGTAAACCAGATTTCAAAACATTTCAAAGATTTCAAACAAATGCGAAAAATTTCAGAAAGATTTGACAGATATTTCAAAGAATTCATAAGGATTTCAATAGATTTCAAGTATCTCAAAATATCTCATAGATTTTAAACGATTTCAAAATTTTTTACAAGGATTTAAAATATTTCAAAGATTTCATAAAAAATGTATTAAAGGTTTTTAACCAATACAAGAATTTCAAAGATTTCAAGAAGGGTATGGTACACCAGATTTTAAAGCTTTTAAAAATGGTCCAAGATTTTGAACGATTCCAAAATTTCTTAGAAGATTTCAAAAGCGCTCCAAAATATTTCAGAGAATTAATAATTGGGCCGAAGTTCGAGACGTCTACCGGTGTCGGTTTCACTAATTTTTCCGAATTTTTAATTTTCAATTTTTAATAATTTGTTTGCATATTATTGTAGTATGATGTTTATACAAGAAACTGGCACTTCCGGTTTTTTGGAATTTTACTATAAAAAAAAATAGGAGCAAACAATTTTTTTTTCGAAAAATTAAAATTTTTCACACACAAAAAACAAATTTTACTGCATTTTTTGTGTCCATTTCGAT
>CAKNWT010334685.1:433-13089 GCA_932066315.1 Andricus coriarius
TTCTTCTAAGTCCCCGCCCTAAGTTAATTTTTGAGACTAAGAGGTAGTGATCGGTATTGCATTCGGAACCCCTCATGACTCTTGTATCTTTAACTAGTTCTCTCAGTCTTTCATCCGGAATAACGAAGTCTATAATACTGCGGTTATTCCCTTTACACCAAGTGAACGTGTGGATCATTTTGTGTCGAAACCAAGTATTTGTAACAAATAAGCTCTTTCCTAAGCATAGGCTAACTAACTTTTCCCCGTTATAATTTTTCTTTGGATCCCCATATTTACCTAGTACCCTATCTGTATCTGTATCTTGACGTTGGACGCCGACCCATCCGTTCATATCTCCTAGTAAAATTATCCCTTCACCTTGATCGCAAGTACTAATTGTATCATTTAAAGTATCCCAGAAGGCGTCTTTGACTTCCCTTGGGTCACTATCAACTGGGGCACAGCACGCTACTATGAATAATCTTCTGATTCCTATCTTCATTCTAGCCCATAGCAATCTGGGACTTACAAAATCATGATCTTTGAGATGCTGCCTTGCTTTTTCATTCATAATTAAACCTACTCCTTGACTACCATGTGATTCATTACCTACTCCTGACCAGATTTCAAAACCGCCTTTCAATACCCCATTTTCTATGTTTCTACATTCGCGACCCTTTTTCTTCGTCTCAGGTACACATAAAATATCTAGTTTCCTTACGTTCATAGTTTCTCGTAGTTCTCTTATCTTAAGATCATTCACTCCTCTAGCATTAATATGCATTGGTAATGAAAAAAAGTATTTTCACGGTCTTGTTATTGAAAATGTTATTGAAACTTGTTTCGTTCTTTCATAAATCTCATTTGTTTATTTTCAATGTTATTTTTACTATACAAATTAAAAATACGCATCCTGGCGTAAGATGGTTCTAAGCAAATTTGTATATATAACTAGGCGAGCAATGTTGTTAAATAAAATTATATTGTAACTTTCGTCCTTTTTCCAAAAAATTAATATTCTATTTTTAATATATTTTCATAACAAGAGGTTACACAAAATTTGTAGATATTTTTTGGTTTGACTAACAGACAATCTACTTTTCCTATCGACAATTATTAATAAGAAATTTTCAGATCTTTTTTGAGTAAAAAACTTTTGTCAATTTTTGTTCTGTCTTGTGTCGTTTTTAAAAATTCAATTTTTTTTTAGTTTTATTCTTGTTTTTTACAAATAAATCAAAAAATTCGGGTCCTATGAAACGGTGAATATTCAAAAATTTGTAGATCTTCTTTGGGTGCACCAATTTAGTTTTTTTAATGTCTTGCATAGTTTGAACGCAAAATAGAATTTTTCATTTTTCATTATTTTTTGAGCAATCAAAATTTAAATTTTCGATTTTCAAGAAAAGTCAAATCTTTGGTATGATAATCTTCTATAGCTTTCACAAAGCAAGTTTTTATCCTCTTTATTTCTTTTCATAAGTATTGCACCTAAAGAGACAATACGTTTTTAGAAAATTCATGTCGACTGAAACTTTAGATGAGACACACAGACAGAAAAATTATATATAGTGTGAAGTATTATATATAATTTTCATTTGTTTTATATAATTTTTATATTAAACAAATGAAAATAATGTATAATATTTCACACTATGTATAAACTTCATATAATTTTTTGGCCTGGGCAGATACACTCAGAGACTTTATATTTCAATAAATGATAAATATCAATGTAAGTTTAATATACTCGTGTAACAAAATACTCATAACTAGAGTATCTGGATATCTTATGGAATCCCTGGGCGGATCGAAGATTTCTTTCAGAAAAGATGGTGGAAATGATAACGCTATGTGTGGGGAAAGTTACAGTCCGGCAAAGATGCAGCTGGCATTAGGCGAAATTACGTCTCGGAAGGCTGGAGTTTACTTCTTTTGTAATTGATCTAGGGAAATTGTTTTGAAAAAGAATGCAACGAGTTGCTAATGCGTTTCCAGAAATTTTGTTAGAATCAACTTTTCACGATTCCGGATACGATACAACCGGAAAGACCGGAAAACTGGAGGCTCAATTTATTCCAGGAGTTTGCAATGTGGTAGCAGAGCGATTATGCAGAGTTGATTTTTCAAAGCAATGGTATTTGTCGACGACAATCTCTTTTGATATGAATTTAATGTTCTTGCCTGAAAATTCATCATTTTGGTTAATTTTTTTTTTGTAATGAAAACGAATTATTTTAAGTCTGTTTCTGATCTTCCTCGGAAATTCTTGGAGCTAAGAAAGGGAATGGACTAGTCCCGAATTTCAGGACGACTAGACACTACGTTTTTTTGAAATGAAAATTTAACTATTCAATTTTTGATTGTATATTTTTCTTTAAAGTTGTAAAATTAATTATTTGGTTGAGAATTCATTTATTATGTTAGAAATGTGTCTTTCTTAGTGAAAATTTACCTCTCTTAGTATCCATATATTTGATAAAAGATTCGTCTCTTTTGAGATACATTAAATGTTTTTGCTTCAACATTCATCTGGCCATTTGTTTGAGAATTCATACATTATTTTAAAAATATGGTTTTTGCATATATCATCAAATCAAAATTATTATTTTCGTTTCACACTTACGTGCTTCTAATCTTTGAATGCAATAAAAAGTTGATTGTATTAGCTGCGAACATTGGTCGATTATTATTATGAATTTTACCTTGAGAAGATCATCGTCAGCCCAGTTTTATTGTATGGATATTGCGTAATGAAATGTAAATATCTCTGAAAGACACACTTTACATCTACATCCTATGAGATAACGATTATAAGATATCATATAAATTCATAAAGCACCAGAATATTCATTAGTTAGATTTTCATTCGAATTCTTTATTGATACATAAAAGCGTTTTTCCATTACTCAGAAAAATGAGGATTATTCAGGCCCTTGTCTTATATTTGCCGGTGGTCCTCAATTTTATTGGTGAATATAAAAATCTAATTGTATATCCATAACTTTAGGTATATTTTTTTGACCTATACCTAAATCAGAATTTGTGTAATGTAATCTGTAATCTATCCCAATTGTTATTTTCTGACAAAGTTTTTTTTGCTTGAACTGCCCAATCAGATTTCCAAACCGGAAATCCATGTAAGCACAGGACCTAAAGTTATACAACGACCAAACGCGACGTGGAGCGGTATGGAATGCAGGCGTCGATATTCTGTCAACGTGGATTTGTAAGTTGGAAATTAGATTCGAAATTGAGGATATCCTCTGTTCAGAGGATCGAAAAAGTTGACTGGTTCCATATTTCTAATGAAAAATTAGTCAAACTATGCGCCGCCCGCATAAAAAAAGGTGTTGTAGCCTGTTGAGACGTGAATTAGGTCGTTCTAATCTCCTTCTTTCAGCCTCTTCCTCCCCAACTCCTCGTGCTTTCGCCTACTTCTCCACCCCTCCCATAATAAACGTCCACTCACTTCCAGTACAACCCCTCCCCTTACTATTATTTATGAATTATTAAAAGTAGTTTCAAGAAAATGACGTGAATTCTTAACAGACATTGGAATAGTTTATATTTAAACCATGAAATTTTTTACCAAAAGGGACGAATTTTCAATAAGAGCTGAATTTTTAACCAAAAAAGACAACCAGAAGGATAAATTTTGTAAGAAGAAAGATGAATCTATCTAGAATTCCAAATAAATATTTGAATTTTTAAACTGAAAAACATCAATTTTTAGCCGAAAATGGAGTAGGTGAAACCTCATTGAAAACAATTAAGTTGAAAAATAAAAAAACCAATTTTATACATGAAAAGTGAATTTTCCACCAAATGGTTGAATTTTTTACCGAAAAGTACAATTAAAAAATCAATTTTCAACCAGTGTGGATGAGATTTACTCAACTATTAAAATATATATTTTATACTATGTTCGTTCCCTAAGTTTATAAAATTTCAGTATGATGTGGGAAGGGGGCGTTAAGATAAAACTCAGGGTATCTTACATAGGGGGACAGAGGGTTGCAAATTTCACAAAAACTTTTCACGTAATTTTTGGATGATCTCTTATTTGTTTATTCATGTATTATTATTATTATTTCGTTATTTTGTGGGTATTACATTAAATATTAATACTAATATTAGTAGGTATGACTGATATTATCAGATAAATTACAAGTAATACTGTTATAATAACAATATTAATAAATTTGACCAATGCAATTTAAACTAGTGACAATGTTTCTTTTTCATTCAAGCTTTTTGACGCGCTCATTAGATGCCTTAAATTTTAGTGTAAATAATTCTCTTGAGTCAGTTATTTCACAGAAAATTTTGGCTCCGTTCAATTCAGCCAAGAAAGGAATAAATATTTATTTAATTTTATTTTTCTTCTTATTGCAGAGTTGAGTTCACAATTTGACTGTTTACCTAATGGCGCCCCTATTCCTGGTGTTCCTCGTTCTGGAACGTCTTCTTCTCCTGAAGGATGCCTTCTTCCTGCCGAGCCTTCTCTTCGTGCCAGATCCAGGTCTCCTTCTTCCGAGCGTCTTTCTTTTTACGAACTTGAACATATTCGGCTCATTCCTCACAACAATCCACATCAGCAATACAAAATTCGAAAATACACTTTTCCTGCCAATAAACCAATCCAATTGCGCGGAAAAGGACATAATACCTTTAAGCCCATGCCAAACAAAGAACGAAAAGTTTTAACAACATCCACTGGCGACGCCGTCGCAATATTGGAGGGTACTAGATATCTTCGTGGAATATATATAACAAGAGGTCCCTTTGGGATAAGGGTCAAAATAAACGCAAAACATTTCTCCACATCATTAATTCAATTTGATAAAAATGTAGAACATAAATATCATATTGTTTGTTTACACGATTTTCCAAGACCTGGTTTTATTTATTTGAGTTTTTTAATATTAGGAATTGATTTAGCCTGTTTTTTCTCTTTATATTGTCTCATTTTTTTCCAGTACGAATATGATTGAAATCATCTCAAACCGAATTATTTAAATAAATAAACATAAGTAGAAACTATTGGGGCTATTTTCAATATACGCGGAACAGTCCAGACGTCCTAAATGGAAATTGGAGCAGAGATTTCGAGCGCACAGCGATTGGCGCCCAGTCAGTTTTCATGTTCTGGGATGTCGGCAGATGTTGTACTTTCTGACGTCAATTAAGTGAAGAGTTATGTCAATCTTGGACCAAAGACCGCTCTTCAAATAAAAAATTATGCGCCACCACTTAACAAAAAATGCAATCGAGTATATTCTCGGAGCTCATCTCGGTGCTGTTCCTGTTGCTGAAAGAGATGGTCAGCCTCGAGATAGATCTGGTAGGGTGAAAGTAATAGGTTCTTGTCATCTTCCTTATAGATTAACAATTAAAAGGCGTAGAAAGACTAGAAAGAGTTGCACAAGGTGCGCAAATCCTCTATGCGATAAATGTTCGTCATGAATAGTATTATGTTCCGATTGCACTCAATAAATGTAAAATTATTTATTTTCAACATGCAAACTAATATTAAATTATTGCTTTTCAACTTCAAAATTATTCCAATTATGTAATTATTAACCTGCATTATTTATTTCTCATATTTATTAATATTAAAACTCATTTCAAAATAAAAACGTATCTAGTTGGTACTCGGGTACCCGGTTGCCTACATAAGGGTTAACAGTTTGTAAAAAACACTATAAGCGACGAACGAAATTCTGAAATAGACAGATGCCTGATCATTTTCATAAAGATTTAAATTACCATAGTAAGTACTGCGTTAAAAATAGGAGATAATTTATATTTAAAGTAATTAACCATGATGTCAAAGAGACAATCATTGGTCATGACGAAATAGTGAATAGCATAGGGGAATTATTGCAATTGTATGATTGGCCACTGAAATGTGGTCAAATACAGTCATGGGCCACGTTGTTGGCATCGTCAGGTTACAGGCTACTAATTTTGGAAGCACAGTGATTATCCGCTAAACCTTATGATAATAGGCCAGAGCAAAAAACATTTTTTGACGTGATTTCAACTCATTAGTCGTAAGATCACCGGTTTTGCTTTTCTCTGGCATTTGAATGCATTACAATGCTCTAACCTAGCTTGTCAACTTCATCCTAAATTATTTATTAGTGAATTGGCCAATCGTTGGGGGGTGGCGAGTTCAAGAAGCAATTTGAATGCTTTTTGTCAATTGGACTAGGTCAACCTATTTGATTTTTCTCGCTAACTCTAATACAATTGGCCAATTTATTCCAATCCTTTTTCTAGATTTCCTAATACCTTGATTAAGAAATTTCTTCCTTTTGACGCGCAAATGATCCCCTATTTTTTACAGATTGAAAAATATATATATTTGGAGGTCGCTATGTAAGTTTGTATGCCCTACGATTAAAGGATATTTTTATCAAAAAATTAAAAAATCGCTAAACGCTTTTTTACTTAACCTTAAGAAGATTTCAACCGATTTTGGAAGACTTCATATACATTGAATCAACGTTTCAATAAAATAGTTAATTTTCAAACAAATAAGTGAATTTTCATTTAAAAAGATGAATTCCTGACGAACCACATACTCGTTGATATTTTAAATCAAATAAAGTTACGTTAATTTGAAAAAGAAAAAATGTCAACAAATAGTTGCATTTTTAACAAAAGAACATTTTTAGTCAAAAAAGAGGCAAATTTACACCAAATTAGTATGTGTGCAGAAACATAATTGTTAATACAAGAATTCCTTATTTTTGTAAAATAAAAGAAATCTTTGTTAGCAAAGCAAGTAATATTATGTGAAAGTTTCGTAAGTAAAAGAAAATTAAGGGATGAATTTTACCTCCTAATCTCAAGCTAATCATAAAACCGCAACTTTTAAGATGTTAACACTTGCCTTAAAGTTTCCTTTTGTTAACGAACATAATTTAAGCGTTTCATTAATAATAGCCTATTAAGACAATAATTATGGGTTTCAAATCTTCCCCTCCCATATTATGCCACCCCTACTCACCCACTTTTGCCTAAATTCCTTCCTTTCCTACTTCCCTCACGACTACTTCCCCTCTCACCACTTTCCTGTTACCTACCCCTTTCATGTGATTCCTCAACTCCCACCAAAAACCGACCCTTCTTTTCTTCACACTTCCCGATCCGTGAAAAAAGTGCCGCGGACCAATGTACGTAAGCCCGCGCAGCCATCGA
This sequence comes from Andricus coriarius, assembly GCA_932066315.1. Classification (NCBI taxonomy): domain Eukaryota; kingdom Metazoa; phylum Arthropoda; class Insecta; order Hymenoptera; family Cynipidae; genus Andricus; species Andricus coriarius. Next base: position 7,628 of record CAKNWT010334685.1, read on the forward strand.
GGACAAACAAAATAGGCGAATTCTTTTTTCTTAAAAATTGATATTTTCAAGGCTGTGATTGTATATTTATCTTTCCAAGTTGATAAACGAAGTATTTGGTTGAGAACGTATATATTATTTTAAAAATGTGTCTTTGTTGATGACAATTTACCTCTCTTAGTCGAATATCGACCTAATGGCTTAAAAATGCATATGTTTTATAAATGATTCGCCTCTTTTTGGCAAAATCGAATTTTCGACTTGAAGATTCGTCTGGTCATTAGGTCGAGAATTTATACATTATTTTGAAAATTTGTCTTTTTGCATATATTATCAGTTAAAAATTATTATGTTCCCTTCACGGTTACGTGGTTCCAATCTTTGAATACTATAAAAAGTTGAATGTATTAGCTGCGAACACTTGTAGATTATTATTGTGAAATTTACCTTGAGAAGATCATCGCCAGCACAGTTTTATTGTAAGGAAATTTCGTAATAAAATGTAAATATCTCAGGAAGAGTATATCATATAAATTAGTGAAGCAGCAGAATATTTATTAGTTACATTTTTATTCGATTTCTTGATTGATAAGTCAAATTGTTTTTCCATTACTTAGGAAAATGAGGATTATTCAGACACTTGTATTACATTTTGCGGTGATCCTCAATTCTATTGGTGAATGTAAAAACATAATTGTATATCTATAAAAAAAGGTATATTTTTTAATCTATCCACAACCCAGAATTTGTGCAATGTAATCTGCAGCCTGTCTCAATTGTTATTTTCTGTTAAACTTTTTGCTTCTTGCATTTCTAAATCGGAAATCCATTCCATACCGCTCCACGTCGCGTTTGGTCCATATAACACTTCAGGATCTGTATATAAGTATCGGAACTAAGGTTATACAGCGACGAAACGCGACGTGGAAGGGTATGGAATGCAGGCGTCGATATTCTGTCCATGTGGATGTATAAGTTGGAAATTATATCTGAACTTGAGGATATCCTTCGTTCAGAGGGTTGGAAAGGTTGACACGTTCCACATTTCTCATAAAAAATTAGTCAAACTATGTGCCGCCCGCATAAAAAAAAGGTTTTTAATTTTAATCTTCTTTTTGTTGGTATTACAGAGCTAAGTTTACAATTCAAATGTTTACCTAATGGCGCCCCTATTCCTCGTGTTCCTCGTCCCGGAACGTCTTCTTCTCCTGAAAGATGCTTTCTTCCTGCCGAGCCTTCTCTTCGTGCCAGATCCAGGTCTCCTTCTGCCAGGCATGATTCTTCTCTCGGACTTGAACATATTCGACTTATTCCTCGCAACAATCCGCGCCGACAATTCGAAATTCGAAAATACACTTTTCCTGTCGATAAGCAAATTCAAGTGCGCGGAAAAAAACACATAACCTTCAGACCCATGCCAACCGACGAACAAAATGTTTTAACAACAACAACTAGCGACGTATTCGCAATAATGGAGGGTAATGCACATCTTCGTGGAATATATACCACCAGAAGTCCCTTTGAAGTACGGGTCAAAATAAACATGTACAGCGGCGTGGTTGAAAATATGACTCCAGAAGAAATCCAGGATTCACCCTTAAGCGTCCGTAATCCAATATCGAAGATTTTCAGAAGAGTGAATGTAGAAGACATTTCTCCACATCCTTAATTAATTAAAAAAAAAATGTAAAACTTAAAAATAATATTGTTTGTGATCCAAAGTGGTATCAAGATGTTAGAGGCAATATGTCGTTGCATGAAAAAAAATTGAAGGTGGGTATTTAGACCCTTAAAGTTGCGGTTTTATGATAATACAGATTTCGAACAAATATTCACTTTCCAGGTTCATTTATTTTATTTGTTTTTAGTGTCATATAAACATAACTAGGCTAAGATTCGGAAGAAAATCTTAAAAGATATCAGATAAGGTAAATAACCCAGTAATCGTGTCAGGATTTTATAGTAGCAAATGGAAATTACATTCATCCAAATTAAATAAAAGGCAAGAAAATTGGCATCAAGAATATTGGGACTAAGGTCACGATGCCAGGGACGTTTAACCCATTTTAAATTATAATTTTAGCAAAAAAGGTAATTTTCAACTACATAGTTGAATTTTCAACGAAAAAAAATCAATTCTCAATAAAAAATATTTGCTTATTGTGGGACAAGAATTTCTTACTTTTTTTTTATAAAAGAAATTGCTATCAGTATGGTAAGTAATGTTTTCTGAATGTTTCATAATTTTTGGGAATTGAATACAAACTAAAATGTCTTTTTTGGCAAAAAATATATCTTTTAGAGAAAAATTGAACTAGTACTTTGAAAATAAATGTATTTCATGAAACATTCGTCTCTTTCGATAGAAATTTAATTTTTTTGCTTGAACATTCATCTTTCTTTTTAAATTCTTTTTTTTTGTGATAAAAATCATTTTTTTCAAGGCTATTTCTAGTCGCCCTGAAAAATTCGTGGAGTTGCAATAGGGGATAGACTACTCCCGAATTTCAGGACGACGAAACACTTCGTTTGTAAAAATTAAAATTGAACTATTCCATTTTTGATTATATATTCACCTTGTTAGGTTGCAAAATTAAGTGTTTGTTTGAGAATTCATATATTATTTCAACAAGTTATCTTTTTACATATATTATTAACTGCGAACGCTTGTGGATTATTATTATCAATTTTATATTGAGAAAGACATCGTAAGCCCAGTTTTATTATCTGGAAATTTCGTAATGAAATGTAAATATCCCAAAAAGACAAACTTGACGTCTACTTCTCTGAGATAACAACTATAAGATACCAGATAAACTATGGACGCACTAGAGTATATTAATTAGTTACGTAGTTCTTCGAATTCTACATTAATACATCAATCCGTCTTTCCCTTGATTAGAAAAATTAGGATTATTAAGACCCTTGTCTTATCCTTGGCGGTGTTTCTCAATTCTATTGGCGAATATAATAATATAGTTTTATATCTATAATTTTATGTATATTTTTTTAACCTATCCCCAAATCAGAATTTGTGCGATGCAATCTGCAGTCTATAACAATTGTTATATTTTTCAAATTTCTTTTGAGTTTGTCCGAAATAAGTACGAATTTAATCTAAATTTATTCCAAGAGAATCCAGAATGTATGTGTCTTATAAAAAAGGGCAATTCTAAAATTTACCATATTAATACGGAATTCCGCCGAGTTTCCAAAATGGAAATACAACCCATACCGACGACGTCGTTTCATTGGTTCAAGGCTAGCCCATGCGTGGGAAGGAGGAACGTCTCTTCCGCTTGGTTAACCTTTCCTTGAATATCGCTCTAGCCATCAGAGAAGCTACGTACTTCCGGTGCATGAAATGTCAACGAAAAGTGTGTGGGCAACGCAAAAAAATATTATTTCCCCAATGTGTTTCTCAAAAAGAAGAAGATACTTTATAGATAAGCGAAAATATTCCAAATGGTTCTTTACTCGTTTTTCTTATTGTTTACCAAATTATGCAATTTGCTTTATTTTTTCGTCCTTTTGACATTAGTTATAGATGTTACCACGTTCGTGAGTGGTTTAAACATTGTAAGCAGAACACTTTCAAGAATGCAGGAATCGTATTTGAAAAATAACGGCTTTTAGGTGATATGGAAGAAGTCTGACTTCGAAGTATTAATAGAAAAATTAGTGAAAAGAGTTTTATTTTGCTGTATTTTGATAATAAACGAGTTTGCGATATTAATGAGAGTTTTTTTGCAGTTAAGAAATGTGGGGTCAAAACGACCCTACACTGAGAAAACGATTTTTTTGATTCAAACAAAAAGATTTGTTTGAATACATTTTTTTGATTCAACACACCTTCTTTATTTCAATTAACAAAACATTTATTTAATTTCAATATATGGAAGATATTGAAACTCATTAAATAAAACAAATTATTTGTTTGATACTATTTGTTTGATTCAAATAAACGATTTCATTAAGTCAAACAATAATTTTGTTTAAACGTCTTATACTTGAATTAAAGAACGTATTTATTTGATTTAAACAAATAATAGTTCTTCTTGCATCCGCGTCAGTTTCGAGGCGCTGCAGCGCCCCTTAGCTTTTAGACTTTAAAAATGGTGGCGAATCGTTGAATGTATCAGCGTGTTTGCTCGCAATGTAAGCTGTAAGAGAAGGGATACCTAATTATACCTAAGCGAAGCCTTGAAAATTTGGAAGTTTCATTGGGCAAGCTGGAAAAGGGTTGATTTTCCACCAATTCCAGACTGTCGGCAGTTTTATTTTCGCGTAACTCTAATAATCTGTAAGAGGAATGGAAGTGTTTGTATTGCGGAAATTTTCTCGAAACCTGGGACCTACCCAGCGATTTAATGACAATTTTGAAGATAAGTTATCTTCTTGCTGTATTTGGAACCCATTTAAAAAGTTTCAAAGCTTTATTTCGAGTTTTTGAATTCTCAGAGTTTCCTCTAACCTATGGCGGCGTGTCTTACTGTAGCGGAAAACATTCTCGAAATATCCGCATTAACAAAACGTTTGATATTGAAACAAATTAAGTAATTTTATTGAAAGCAACAAATTCCTTTTTTAAAAAAAAATTAAAATTTATTGAAATCAAACAAAATCTGCAATTAATTTAACTGAAAAAAATGTTCAACTTAAACAAGAGGTTTCTTTCATTCAAACAAAATATATATTTAAATCATAAATATATGGTCAACCAAAAAATTTGTTTGAATTAAACATATGTATGTTTGACTGTATAACAAAGAAAGAATATGCTTGATTCAAACATAATATATTTGATTCAAACAGATATTTTTCTCAGTGTACCTGGTCATCTGGCCCTCTGATCCCCACCTGGTACTAGAAGGGTTAATCTGGTTTTTTTTTCGGGAGAATCCAGAATGCATGTGTGTGTGTTACAAAAAAGGGAAATTCGAAAAGTGACCCTATTAATATGAAATTCGCTTGAATAGTACCATCTCTACATGCGCACGGGGGCAGTGTACCATTCGCTGTGCACGTGGGTATGTAATTTGGACATTTTTTAAGAATTCGAAGATGCGCATTGTGGAGAGGCTTGAAAGAAGGAATCCCTGGACGGATCAAAAATTTCTTACAGAAAAGATGACGGAAGTGATAACTCTATTTGTGTAGAAAGTTACGGTTCGGAAAAGATGAAGCTGGCAACAGGCAGAATTACTTCTCGGAAGGCTGGAGTTTGCTTTCTTTGGAATTGCTTGAGTGAAATTGTTTTATAAATAATGTAACGAGATGCTCATTCGCTTCCGGAAACTTTTTCGAATCAACTCTTCACGATTCCGGATCAGATATAACCAGGCTTACAATGGCGGTTGAACAATCTGACCAAAAGATCGAAAATATTTCCAAAAATGCCTACCATGCATTTGACAACAGATAGCTCGAACATACGTTGGGGAGCCCAGTTGGGAAACAAGCGGATGAAAGGTCAATTCAGA
>CAKNWT010334696.1:0-11441 GCA_932066315.1 Andricus coriarius
AAATACGTGTGGTTTATTTTCTTCTCTCCAAATTAAATCAAATATTCTAACCTAATTGAAAACATAAGATTTAAAAAGATATTTGTCTTAGTTTACTTTTAAAATAAAACAACTATAGCCTTTATTTCAGTCAAAATCCTTTTCAAACATAAAAAATTGATTTTTTAAAATAAAACTTCGATCAGTATGTAAACATATTGAAAAGGAAAATCTTTGAGAAAAGGTACGGGGCTAGGATCGTGTGACTTTTTCGAGTTCTTTGAAAAAATTAAATTCTTGAAGGTTAAAGTTGATATTCTTTATCAAAAATTAATTTTATTAATTGAAGATCCGCGTGTTTGGTTAAAAATCAATCATTTTTAGTCAACATTTTAACAATTTTGTTATAAATTTATATATTTTTTTCGAATTCTCCTTTTTTGGTAGTGAACTAATCTTTTTGATTAAAAATTCGAATACACGGTCAAAAGTTCAACTACTTTGTTGAAATTTAATTTCATCAATTGTGTAGAAAATGCTTTTCAAAAAAGAGAAAAATTCCATTTTGCAGCAAAACTATATGAGATACGAAAAATATGTTCAAGAGTAAAAATTATTCTCTTCAAAAAAATATAAAAATTTACTTCAGACCATTTTTTTATATGTCGCATATTTTTTTTAATCGTGAAAAAATCTGTTCCAAATAAAAATATCCATTTTGCAGCAAAACTATGAGATTTAAAAAAATGTTAATCAGTGAAGTTGGTCATCTCAAAAAAATTTGCAAACTTAGTTGAGACCATTGTTAATGGCAAGAAAAATTATTCATTAAACATTTAATATATATACTTGAACAAATACGAATTATATAAAAAATTGTAAAATTATTTAAACACATTATTTTATTGTTATCATTGATTCAATAACTCATAAAGTCTAGAAAATATGTTCAGTAAGCGAGTTAACTAAAAAAAACAAATATTTAAACAAATTGAAATTGTTTAAACAATTGAATATTAGAACCAAAATTAGTGATGATTATTTATTGTTATTTGGAATAATGAAAATTTTCATTTTGCCGTCAAACTATTTTCAGGGACAAATGAATTCGTGAGAGATACGGAAATAGAATTAAGTAATAGACATTTATTGAAGATCAATATAGCAAAAATGGGGAATGACTTACAATAGGTTAAAGGAGAAACGGCTCTGGAATTGTGGAATAATTCTCATAGGAAGATAATAGAGTGGTAACAGACTGGTGAAAATGAATACATTGAGATGAGAAAGAGAGTGAGAGAGAGAAAGATTGTAGAACTGGTAACTCCAAAATTCGTTGATTACCTTTGCTAGGCTGAAGAGTAATCCAAATAATCCACTAGTGATAGTAATCCAATTGTGCACTGTGAGGCACTTCACTTCAGAAACGTTAAACTCCGGTTGAACAACTGGAAGTTGCAGTGAATGGAACTGGAATTTATTCCGCCCCTCAGGAACGTAGTCGAAACCAGAACAACTCAGGACTTGAAGAGACACTCGTTGAACTCTCTGGTATTTGAACAAGGACCTCTGGAATTTGGTTTCGTAGACAAGGCTGAGACTTCAAGATGAAAGACTGAAGACTGCCAGGGGTTGGTAACTCGTTCTGCCAAAAATACTCCTACATCTGCAGATTGAAGAACTGGATTTCGGATTGAGACTTTTGGAAATTGGACTTGAGTCTGGGACTCAGACTGAGACTGCTTTGACTTGAACTTAGACTGGGACAGAAGGTTGACGGGCCTTGAGAAGAAAGGTCCGGATTTCGGGTTTAGAAACACGTCGACCGAGATACCAGCAGAGCTTCCGCACACCAAGACTGCTGAGTCACAAGACTGACTAAAGGGTGCAAGAGACTCCTTTTTATACTCGGGTGGGCGGACATTGGTACCACCTTCTTCCACGTGTTGTTCTAGAAGTTTCTGCTCCATGGAGGAGGTCCACGTGTAATCGATGATACTTGGAGTGGTTTTAGTTACTTCCACCCTTCTCCACGAGTGATGAGTTCATTACTCCAAAAGTTTATCAATCCAAGGGTTCCAATAAACGGAGAGTTCATTGACCTGAGAGTTCATTAAACTTAGTCACAACAGAGATCATTAATCCAAGGGTTGATTCTTCCGATGAGTGCGTGTATGTGTGTGTGTCCAATAGTTTGCCTTATTCCACTAATCAATATTTTGCAGATTCCACCATATATGAGTTTCATCCTTCCTTCTGGTAGCGATGAAAAGGGCGGTTTAGTGCAAGCGTTTTTACCTTGGTTCTCTTCTCTCTCTGCTTCTCTCTTTTCCTAAATCAATACAATTTATAGCCGTTTCCTATTACCTTTGGATGGAGCCGTTGCTATGATACATAGTTTTATTTGTCAATTCCCTTGAAGGTTAAATGTTTCACAATTGATTATATATATATATGGTCATGACGTAGTACGTGACACTATACAAGACACAAAACAAGATATTTAAAAAAAATTTTAATTAAATTTTTGGACGAACGACACAAGCTATAAGAAAAAGTGAACAGACAGATATTGCTCATCCAAAAAATAGCTACAAATTTTTCTTTAAAATTTTTTCGACAGGACGCTTAGTTTTCGTTTTATTCAGAAAAAAATAACATTAAAAATAAAAAAAAAATTGTTTTGGAAGACGACACAAGGAAAGAAAACAAATAATAGGAAAGCTTGTTCACTCAAAGAGGATGTAGAAGTTTCTCATTTATAATTTTTAGAAAGGGCGAGTACTTTTTTTTAAATCGTAAAAAATAAGAATAAAAAAATTAAATTCTGGAAAAACGACACAAGATGAAAATTGGTAGTTTTTGGTTGTATTCAACTGTGTATCATTTAAAATCACAAATTTTTTTTTGTGAATATCAACTATATTTTTCGTTGGAAATTATTATTTTTTGATGAAAACTCAACTACTTGGTTAAAAGATGATCTTTTTGGTTTAAAATTGAATTGTTTATTGGCGATTCATCATTTTAGTTAAAAATTGAACTATTTTGTTAAAACTTTAATTATTTTGATAAAAATTGAACTAATGTGTTAAATATTCGTCTTTTTGGATTCAAAATTAAACTTTCTTCTGAAAAAATCGTGGTTTGGTTTATAAATTAAATTATTTGGTTAAAAATTGGTATTTTTTGGTTGAATTAAAATATTTTTTATTAAAAAACCAAATCATTTTTTGTTGAAATTTCAACTATATTTTTCATTGAGAATTAATCTATTTTAATTGAAAACTTAACTACTTGGTTGAAAGTTGAACTTTATGATTAAAAATTAAAAATTTTTATCAGAGGTTGATCATTCTAGTTGAAAATTCAACGATTACGCGGATTATTAAAAATGTAAATGTTTTGTTAAGAAATTTATTATTTTGTTAGAAATGTAATTATTTTTTAAAAAATTCGTTTATTTAAAAAAATTTAATTATTTTGTTAAAAATTGAACTAAAGTGTTGAATACTCGTATTTTCGGTTACAAAAATTCAGCCTTTTGGATTAACAATTCAATTTTCTTCTGAAAAAGTAGTGTTTTTGACTTAAAAAATAACCTATTTTGTTGACAATTGCTATTTTTTGTTGAACTCAATTGCTTTAACTTGAAAATTTCGTTTTTTTTTTGGCATATCAACTACCTTTTTCGTTGATAATAATTTTTTTTTATCGAGAACTCAACTATTTGGTTGAAAGTTGAAATTTTTGGTTAAAAATTAAAATTCGTACTTGAATTTTCAACCAAAAAGATGATTTTCCAAAGAAAAAAAATAATTTCTATACAAAAATATTAATTTTCTACCAAAAAAGACGATTTTCCAATAAAATACATGATTTTTTAGCGGAATATTTGACTTTTTAACAAAAAATATAAATTTTCAACCAACGGTTAATGTATATGTATAGAATATGTGGTAGAAATTTCAGACCAATCGATCCGGTAGTTTCGGAGATTTTTGTAACAAGCGGTAAAAAACGAGGTTTCGAAAAAGTGCCATTTAAATGTATGTAGAGCGCATAAAATAAACTAAACATTTGTTTTAACTGTACTTTCAAATTATATTTACTAAGCGTACCAAACCCTACATGAAGATCTTTCTTAATGTTCAAAAAAGAAATTTACAAAAATAGCATTTTTTTCGTGCGTTCGAAAGTAGAATCCTAGCTTTAAAAAAATTAATTTTCTGTTAAAGAAAAAACGAATTTTCAACAAAATAGCTCACTTTTTAACCAAAGAGGTAAATTTTTTATTGAAATAATGAATCTTGAACCAACAAACACTACTGTTTAACAAAAGAGTTTACCTTTCAACTCACACAATTAAATTTGTATTCCAAAAAAGAAGAATTCTAAACGAAAAATCAAGTAGTTGTTATCGCAACAAAAAAAATTAATTTTCAATCCGAAAAAGTTGAATTTAACAAGAAAAAAATACTTTTCGACGTGAGAGCAGGATACTTCAGTATTGTAAAAACGTCACCATTGGCTGTTGATAACACAATATATTCTTGGTTTGGCGTGATACAAATTTCCCTTTTTCCTGCAAGCAACAAATTTCCTTATCGACGGGAAAATAGTATCTTCGAAACTCGAATTTGCGGTTCTGATTTGGCTCGGGAATAAGCCGAATACATCCAAGTTGTCCAAGTGCATATCCTAGAACTTCATGAGAAAGAGCCCTGCCAGGAGAAGAACTGGACATGGCATGACGAAGAGGCTACTGAGGAAAGCGTTTGCCGTTGGTTTTCCATGCTGACTCTAAGGAATTGTAATTTGCAGAAGCTTTAATAAAGTTGTTGGGGAAGATTGGGTCATTTTTGCCTACTGGACAACACCTGATTTCATCTGCAGTCAAATAGTCAACTGCCCCGCTTATTATATTTATTTTTATTCGCCAATTATTTTCATTTGTCCTATATATTCCATGAAGAGTCCCACTAGAATCCAATATTGCAAAAACGACACCACTGGATGTTGATAATACAATATACTCTTGGTTTTGCCTGAGCACATAGTTCGTATGATCTATTCGCATTCGAATTGTTTCATGGGCAGGAAAAATGCATCTTCGAAATTCAAATCGCTGATTCTGGTTTGTGCAAGGAATAAGCCGAACATATCCAAGTTGTTCTATTGCATATCCAAGTACTTGGATTAAAACAGACCTTCCCGGAGAGCACCTGGATCTGGCACGAAGAGAATGCTCCTGAAGTGAAGTCCGGTCAGGTGAATGTTGTCTCTCAGAAGGAGAATCAGGGTTAAGTTGGCTATTAGGATTCCATTTGGACCGTAGTGAATCGTGATTTGCTGAAGCTTGAATAAAATTACGGGGGAAGATGGGGTACTTGCCGCCTACTGGACAATCTCTAATTTCATCTGAGGTCAAAATATGAACTGCGCCGCTTATCATATTTAGTTTAATTCTCGATTTAGCGTTATTTGTCGAACAAATTGAACCAAGAAACCCGTTATGATCTAATATAGCAAAAACGTCACCATTTGATGTTGATAATACAATATATTCTTGGGCTGGTACGATACTCATTTTTTTCCCTTCTGTTAGCAACCTAATTGGTTTACCAGCAGGAAAAACGTATCTTCGAAATTCGAATCGTAGGTTCTGATTTGTACGGGGAATAAGCCGAATGTATCCAAGTTGTCGATGTGTATATCCAAGTACTATAGATGAAGGCGGCCACCCAGGAGGCGACCTGGTTTCGGCTTGAAGAGGAGGTTCCTGAGGAGAAGTCTGGTCAGGTGAATGTTGTCTGTCAGAAGGAGAAGCACCAGGGTTACGTTCGCTATCAGAATTCCATTCGAACTGTAGTGAATCGTAATTTGATGAAGCTTTAATAAAGCGATTAGGGAAGATTGGGTGTTTTTTGCCTACTGGACAATCTCGAATTTCATCTGGGGTTAAAATATGCACTGCGCCGCTTAGCATATTCACTTTAATTCTGGATTTAGCACTATTTGTCCAGTATAATCAAAGAAGAATCCCGCTATAATCTAATATTGCAAAAACATCTCCATTAGATGCTGATACTACAATATGTTCTTGGTTTGGCACAGAAATATTGCTCGGCATTCGTCGCAATCTGATTGGATAACCTGCAGGAAAAACGTATCTTCGAAATTCGAATCGTAGGTTCTGATTTGTGCGGGGAATAAGCCGAATGTATCCAAGTTGTCCAAGTGTATATCCAATTACTATAGATGAAAGCGGCCACCCAGGAGGCGACCTGGTTTCCGCATGAAGAGGAGGCTCCTGAGGAGAAGTCCGGTCAGGTGAATGTTGTCTGTCAGAAGGAGAAGATCGAGGGTTACGTTTGCTATCAGGATTCCATTCGGACTGTAGTGAATCGTGATTTGCTGAAGCTTTAAAAAAACTATGGGGAAAGATTGGGTGCTTGTCGCCTACTGGACAATCTCGAATTTCATCTGGGGTTAAAATATGAACTGCGCCACTTATCATATTTACTTTGATTCTTGATTTGTTGTTATTTGTCGTACAAATTGGACGAAGAATCCCGCTATAATCTAATATTGCAAAAATGTCACCATTTGATGTTGATAATACTATATATTCTTAGGCTAGCTCGATACTAATTCTTTTTCCTCCTGTTCGCAACCTAATTGTTTTACCAGCAGGAAATACGTATCTTCGAAATTCGAATCGCAGGTTCTGATATGTACGGGGAATAAGCCGAATGTATCCAAGTTGTCCAATTGCATATCCAAGTACTGTAGGTGAAGACGGCCATCCAGGAGGCGACGTTGTTTCGACATCAAGGGAAGTCCTGTGAGGCGAATATTGTTTCTCAGAAGGAGAGGAACCAGGGTTACATTCGCTATTAGGATTCCATTCGGACTGTAGTGAATCGCGATTTGCTGAAGCTTTGAAAAAACTATGGGGGAAGATTGGGTGCTTGTAGCCTACTGGACAATCTCGAATTTCATCTGGGGTCATATTATCAACTGCATCGCTTATCATATTCACTTTGATTCTCGATTTAGCCCTATTTGTCCCATATAATCCAAGAAGAATCTCGCGATAATCTAATATTGCAAAAACGTCTCCATTGGATGCTGATAATACAATATGTTCTTGGTTTGGCACGGGAATATAGCTCGGCACTTGTCGCAATCTAATTGGATGTCCAAAAGGAAAAACGTATCTTCGAAATTCGAATCGTAGCTTCTGATTTGTGCGGGGGATGAGCCGAATGTATCCAAGTTGTCCAAGTGCGTATCCAAGTACTTTATGAGAAGGAGGCCTGTCAGGAAGCGACATGTCCCTGGAACGAAGAGGATACTCCTCAGGAGCATCTCTGCTTGACTGTGAACTTAGCTCTGCAAGAAGAAATAGAGGATTAATGGTTCTTGTCGAACAAACTTCAAAAAGAGCTTTATACTTTATTCTCGTTTTTGGTATAATATACTTTAAAATCATAAGTGAAGGATTCTGTAAAGAAAAGTTGTGCCATAAAAATGTCGGGTTAAAAATGGTTGAGGCTCACTGTGTTTGAATTTAACCCTTTCAGGGGTACGTTTTTCTATTAAACTAATTCTTGCTATTAATGGTAACTTAGGGATTTTCGGGGTCGCTGATCACGATTCTAGCATCAGAATTGCAAAAGCCAATATGGCGAATGCAATATGGCGACTTCTGGTATATGACTTAAGTGTTGAATTTTTCGAACAATTTGCATAAAACACGTTGTATGGGGTTTTTCGAAGTCGTAGATTGCAAATTTCAAAATGACGGATACAATATGGCGACTATTTTACTCTAATTTTGAAGTTTTCGAAAAATTGGCACAAATCTTGCTGTACGGGTATTTTTTCGACGGTCACCACTCCAATCCCGTGCAGCCTGTATTAAATTCGCATTCTTGAATTTTGCAATTCTGACATCAGAATTGTAATCAGCGATGTAAAAAACCCCCATACACTAGCTTCCATAGCAATTGTAAAAAATTGCGAATTTGCACTAATATAACCGTCATGTTGAAGCCGCCATTTTGAATCCGCTATTTTGAATTTTGTAATTTTGATATTATATTCTCAAGCAGTGGCCCGAAAAACATTTTTTTTCGTGATTTAATAATCGTTCACAAATACGGTACATTACATGCACTTATGTTGAAAATTGGTAAAAAATCGTATTTTTTTATGAATTCAAAAAATGAAGCAAACAAAACTTGCTTGCCGAAAATTCTGCAAAAAATATATGTTACAGCTCTACATGTTATCTACCTGGAAAAAATTTGGCACAGCTATAGGACTAGTACTTTATTAACAGCCGATTTTATTCGAAAAAAGTGATTTTTTCGATTTCAATCATTTATAACAAATTGTTAATTAACAATTTTACAGTCTTTCATGATAATTATTTTACACAAAGCCTTCAGAGTCTAAAACCAAATACTTGTGCACTAAACAAGGTGAAATGTGTCAGACAGGCTTGAAAAACTGCGAAAAAGCAAGTGGGACGTATACCCACTGCCCCTGGAAGGGGTAACACAACTCATTGTTTTGTTTTCATTTTTGAAGTTTATTCTGAATTCGTTAAAAATCACATCGATTTTTTATAAATTTCATGAAATCCTTTTAAATTCGAATGAACATGAGTCCGATTATTAATGCACGTGAGCCACTTCTATATAATGTCAGTACCATTTTGGTATACAAATGATTACGATGTTAAAGAACTGTATATAAAAACAAAATCTCGCGTACAAACAACTTCTTCTTTTCTAAAAAATGCAATCGTTTTGTGGAAAAAAATGAATTATTTCGTTCAAAATTTTTCTCCCTTGATTGCAAATTGAACTCTTTACTCGTCAGGTTAACTGCTCGGTGAAAAATAAAAAAATTAATTTCTTTATGTTCTACTATCTGGCCGAAACTGCATCTTCATTGGTTGAAAATGATTGGTTGTTCAACTATTCGCTTAAAAATTCGATTGCATTGCTAAAAAGTAATTTGTTTTTTATAATCTTAGTAGTATATTATGCACAAAGGGGAAGAAGAGGGCCATTATTGATACATGCATGTTTTCAGTGTTCTCTAAATCCGACTTGGTAGAAATTTTACTAATGCAATTAGTAGCATTGTATCTATCAGTCAAATTAGTAATTTTATCAGTTCCTAATAAATGAAATGGTAAGATTTATCTTACTAAACGAATAAGTAAAGGTATTCTACCAATCCGCTTAGTAGTGCCGACTTACTAATTCAATAAGTAGCAATGAATTGCTATGGCAACATAATTTAATAATTTTTTTACTACTTTCTGCTGGCTTTTGGGTTTTAATTGAGAAACGATAATGTTTTCATAAATTATATTCTAAGTTTATATAGTTATATTAATAATAATTTTGTATGGACGATGCAATATTTAAAACTGAAACGATATTGGGTTGCAATACACCATCTATTTATTTAGTGCGGCCAAAATGTTAATCCGTGAAATCAGGTAGAGTAAAAGCGTCCTCAGAAATTAAAACTCATGTCGAAAAGTAGTTTTTTTTGTTAAATTCAATTTTTTTTATTTGAAAATATTTATTTTGGTTGGGATAACAAATACATGATTTTACTTTTAGAATTCATCTTTTTTGGAACACAAATTTAATTTTGTGAGCTGAAAGTTAAACTCTTTTGTTAAACATTAATTCTTATTGGTTCAAGATTTATCATTACATTTAAAAATTTATCTCTTTGTTTGAAAAGTGAGCTATTTTGTTGAAAATTCGTTTTTTCTTTAACAGAAAATTAATTTTTTCTAAACTGAAAATGTAATTATTCTAAATGAATATTCTAACATTTTAGTTAAAAATTCATCTCTTTATTTCACCATAATAAAAAATTTGGAATTGAACCATCCAATTTCAGTTTGTAAAATTACCATATTTAGTTGAAAATTAAACTATTCCAGTCAATGATTTATCATTTTAGTTGAAAATTTATAAGCTTTGTTGAAAATGAATTTTTTTGATCAAAACTTGAAACTGAAAAATTGAATTTTTATGTTGAAAACTGATAATTTTTATTAAAAAACACAATTACTTAGTTGAAAGATAACGTATTTTTATAAAATTCTCTTCTTTTAATTTACTTGAAATTACCGTTTAAAATAGTGACCAGCAATACATTTACCACTTCCTTTAGAAGATATAGTTATATTAGTAGAAAACTACTACTAATTAGTAGTTTTCTACTAATTCAGATTTAGAGAGTGAGAGTCGTAGGCCCCGACCTTAAGAGGCGCTTTTCAAGTTATTAATTAATATTCGAAAATTTTGAAAGATTCCAAAAGATTTGACAGAAATTTCAAGATTTCACATATATTATATAAGTATATTAGTATATTCACCAATAGAATTAAAGATCACCGCCAGCGTGAAAACGAAAGTATAGACCATCCACATTTTCGCAAAGTAGAGGAAAAACTGATTAACTCTTCAGTGAATAAGTGGGTCAACAAATGTAACTACAAAATATTCTATTGCGCCATTAGAGTACAAATATATACGTAAGTAGTCGTTATCTCTCATATATGTGAGATGACAACATTATTAGTTTGAAGATTGTCCTTCGTAGATATAATTATCAAATTTTCATCTCAAATGAGAGGCATTGTTTCTAGTTTGATATAAACTATGTATGTAACAAACAAAAAACTCGTTAACATGATGAAATACGTGTGGTTTATTTTCTTCTTTTCAAATCAAATATTCTAACTTACATGAACACATAAGATTTAAAAAGATGCGTGCCTTAGTTCACTTTTAAAATAAAGCCACTATGGACTTCATTTTAGTCAAAATCTTGCTCAAACATAAAAAATTGATTTTTTACAATAAAACTTCGCTCAGTATGTAAACATATTAAAAAGGAAAATCTTTGAGAAAAGGTACCGGGCTAGGATCGTGTGACTTCTTCGACTTATTTGAAAAAATTGAATTCTTGAAGATTAAAGTTGACATTCTTTGTCAAAAGTTAATTTTATTAATTGAAGATCCACGTATTTGGTTGAAAATCAATCATTTTTAGATATAATTTTAACAATTTTGTTATAAATTTATATATTTTGTTTGAAATTCTCCTTTTTGGTAGTAAACTAATCTTTTTGATTAAAAATTCGATTACACGCTCAAAAGTTTAACTAGTTTGTTGAAAGTTAATTTCATCAATTGTGTAGAAAATGCTTTTTAAAAAAGAGAAAAATTCCATTTTGCAGGAAAACTATATGATATACCAAAAATATGTTAAAGAGTAAAAATTTTTCTCTTCAAAAAGGTATACACATTTACTTCAGACCATTTCTTTTTATACGAAGCATATTTTTTTTCAATCGTGAAAAAATGTGGTAAAAATAAAAAAATCCATTTTGCAGCAAAACTATGAGATGC
>CAKNWT010334700.1:0-13303 GCA_932066315.1 Andricus coriarius
AAATTGACACTTATTAAATAAAAATAATTTATGTTGCACAAATTTAAACAAAACCGTATTTGGCATGAATTTTACATGAAATTACTATTACGCATTTTTTGGGGCTCTTTCTGCACAGGATCAGAATTAGAAGTTATTGGGAGGAATTTATGCCTTGAAAATTCCTCAACATATGATTAAACTTTAATTAACAAAAACTTAATAACAAGTGTATTTTTGTGGTGATTCTGAACCAATCACACATTTCTAAAAATTGGTAATAAATAAATTGAGGTAAAATATTTATGCCTCATTGAAAAGAAATTTTACACTCTCTTCTTTCCTTTCTTATATAAATTTGTTTCTAATGATCCTGAAAGTATGTAGTAAAGAAACTAATTTTCATGCTTGAATTCTTTTAGGCTTCGGTGCAAAAAATGGTTCATAAGAAACGATATTCCATTTCGATCTTAAATGAATAACAAGTACTAGTTTTTTCCCATTTTTCGGAAAACCATGCTTTTCCCATTTAAAACCCTATGTGAATTTCGCAAGTCCAGGGGTACGGGTTAATGTTGAATAATTTGAAAAGAAAAGAGAATTTTTCCGGAAAAGGAACAAATTGGGGAGATCGAGCACCAGAAATAGAAAGTTGAATTTGAACAGGTAAATATAAATAAATTTAGACCACCCTACTAAACACTCTTTAAGTGTGAATCAGTTATGGCTATGGGCAAAAGACAAATTTACATTGAGTTTACAGTACATACCTGATCCACTGATCTCCTGCTACAACTGAGGGCTAAGCTTGCACTTGCATCACTAGTAGCTGTGTTCTCACAACTACTATCCTCACTTGCTCCTCTAGCTTGAAATACAAGTAACATCGTGTCTATAAAATAAATAAATAAATTACATTTAATGTGATAAGGTTATTCGAAATCTTATGATTATACTTTATTTATTGCCAAAGCCTTGCTAAAATTATCTAATTTTGACATATTTTTATTTTATTTTATATTATATTTTTAAAAAACTTTCGCTTAAAAATTTTACCTACCCCTTCCCTCACATAAAAAATAAAAAAGCTTTGCCCAAATTGTAAACGGCTTCTAAGCATATATACAATACATACTTTTTATATATAAAAATGGTACTTACGTAGTTTTTCAACAGTGGTGCGCAATGTAGAATTTGATTCCTGTAAGTCCTTGTTAATTTTATCTTTTATTTTGCATTCTTCCTTGAATCGTCTTAACTCCGCTTGTAAGGTAATAACCAGCGAAGATTGTTTCGTCCAGTCAGCCATACTCACTTGTATCATAGAGTTGTTTGCATCTAATTTTTTTTGTAATTTCTCCATTAGGTCTGCTTGGAGAGACACTTTTCTGCTTCTTTCTACCCTCGACTTTTCTTTTCTAGCGGCCTTAAAAAAAGTAATTTTTTTCTATAATTAAGTGTCGACAATCTCCTACTTACTGTCACCATAAATTAGTACGTTTCTGCTACCTAATTATTTGTCTAATAATATTAAATTGACATTCGGGGTTTTTTCTTCAACTTTACTAAATAAACATAATTTTATCCTATCATAAGAAAAAATATCACACTTCAATCGAATTAATTTACCAATTAATCAGGCTTTAAAAACTCAATGGAATTCAAATAATGTGAACACCTATACATAGTACTTACAACAACTTCTTTTTTTAACTGCGCATTTTTTTCGATGTTGAAATCGCTGTCATGGCTTTCATCAGATGAAATTTCTTTTGACTTCCTAAATTTCGATAAACTGCTTGTTGCAGGTCTTGACAAACGCTTTCCGTTGGATAGTATTTCTTGTAATTCTTCCCGAGTTTCTGTTCATACAAAGAGTTATTAATTACAAATTTAAAAAAAATATTATCATTAATCCTTAAAGTAAGTTTTGAAAATTATTCTTTGACAAGTTTTTTAAAGTCTTGACTTGCAGAAACATGGGTTCGCCAATTATCTGTAAGGACTTTAAAAGATTTTTAATTACGTCTGGAACTACAAATGCGCCTTTTAGTTGAAAAAATAATAATTTTACGATTTATATTTTATTATGTATTCAAGAATTACAATTTGTTTGTGTTTCCAAAATTCTTCTACAACTTGTATATGCATTCTAAAACCAGTTTCAGATTTGAAAGCCCCTTATTTTATTCGAATTGTAAACAAGTATATACTTCAAGCTCAAAATTTATTCCTAAAAATTCTCAATAGACCTAATTCACTTCACATCGGGCTGGCAGTCCACGTTAAAATCACAGAATTGTTTGTCACTTAAATATGCTGTTTTTCAACAGGAATAAGGCGACAGAAAGTTTTTTCTGTTGATACAGTTGTATGGGTATTTGAATTTTAAACTTGAAAACACAAATTTTCAAAAAATGGTCAACATTTTGGTTCAAAGTGTAATTTTTTTATCCAATATATTCATTTAGCAGGTTTTTTTTTTCTTTTTAATTCTCCCGTGTACACAATTATCGGGACAGACTTGCGTCCACTCAGGGTCTTGTCTAGACGGTCTAAAGCATTTTCTAATCGGGTCCTCGCTAGCCGGTCATGATCAAGAAATGTTCTAAATATAAAACCCAAATATCTTTTTGCATATTTCCAAAAGTAGGCAGGGCGTTTAAAAGTACAAAAGGCCAAGAATAACCATTTAAAAATTTTGTTTTCTTATCATTTTTTGCACATACCCAAAAATATTAAGTGTATTTAAGAGTTTAATAAATTAAAAATGAACTATAGAAAAAAAAATTCTCATCATCTAGACAGTCTTTGAAATAATTTTTAACGACAACCATCTGAAATAGATTTTCACAAGACATAATAAATTGGCCTTTAAATATATCATTCTACGATGAAAGTAAATAGATGCGTATTTTATAGTTTAGCTGAATAAAAATTATTTCCGGAATTAAGAGCTATATTAAAGTTAACCTTCCAATTGTCAAAATCTGTCGTCAACAGACAGATTTTTTGTACAGGCTGTATTTTTCTACTAAAAACTAAAAATTTTAGAAAAATACAAAATGGCGGCTATTTTTCTGAAAAGAAAAAGACAACATATTTTTAGCAAGAAAATTTTTGTTCTAAAAAAACTAAAATTTTTAATTTTTGCGTAAACTGGTATGAAAAAGGGTACATTAAAAGAGTACACATTTTTATGGAATGAAAATTTCTAGCAGAATGTCCTTCACACTTTTGAAATTTTTAAATTTCATCGAAATATTGATTTTTGAAAAAATGTTGTAGATCTTGTCGAAACATATATTTTTTATGCTTATATTTTTTTTTTTAAATTAATATTTTCGAGAATAATTACAAAAATTTATTTTTATACTTTTGATATTCAAGGCCACGACTAGTATGCGTGGTTTTTTTTCGGCGTTGGAAAAGGTTTCGGCGTGAGTGGATGGAGAGGGTGTGGTTCACATCCACTTACGCCGACCACCTTTTCCAATGGCCAAAAAACAAACCACGCGTCCTAATCTTGGGCACTTTACATGGCTTACACCCCCTCCCGACACCCGTGCCGACCCCTTTTCCAAGATTTTACATTTTTAAAACAAAAAATCTGAAAATTCATTTTTGTCATTTTTCTCGGAAAATATTATTTTATAAAAAAGTTTCCATATAAAATATACGTTTTTGTACGAGATGTACAACTTTTGCAAACAACATTTTTTTCCAAAACTAATATTTTTCGAGATTAGAAAAAATAATTTAAAAGAAAAGTCAAAATTATTAATAACTTCATTTATATTGATCAGCGCTAAAAATCCTTTTTGTGCGTTCAACTAGGTTCTAAAACGAACCCCTAGGTCAAGTATAAAGTCAATATTCTTGGGTGACCTTTTCGGAAGTATAGCCGTTAATGATGGCTGAAAAAGATTAGGAATTATTTTTCAAGAAATTATGCTTTAATTCAATTTTTTGTTTAAATTTCCATGGAAGACAATAATTTTCTTTATATCAACGTGTAACGTACAAAAAATGTGTATAAATAAACGTATGAAAAATGTCATTTTGGATCAAGTTCACTGAGTGGTGATAACGAAATTGAAAATTGTGATTGTTTCGACAATATTCATAAATATTTAGGTCGATGAAATGCAACCTTTTAAAAAGTTTCAAACACTTTTTTTGGTTGAAATTTTAATTCTGAACAACTCTATACTCTTCACATTTACCTTTTTTCTTAGCAGTTTATACAAAAGTTAAAATTTTTATTTCTTTACAAAAAAAATTTTCTTGCTGAAAAAATAATTTACTTATAAAAAAAATTTCTGTAGAATGTAGTGCACATCGCTATAATTAAAAATTCAATATCAAATTATCTAGGGCAAAAAATAAAAGATTATTAATGGGCTGTAAAACTTTATTGTGAAATATATTTCGTGCGAATTTCTTGGTGAGCTTCTTTAACCCCACATTAGCGACTTTAATCCGTTTTACGGTTGCTCGTAATTCCTACAATAAATTTTATTCAGCTAAACTATGAAGTACGCATCTCTTTATTTTCATTGTACAATTATATATTTACAGGCCAGTTCATTCTGACACCCTAACTTGGACCTCTTTGCAATATTTGGAATGGCATCGGTCAATAAATATATTTTATAAAACACTCGATACTTGTGTTCACCATCTCCGGACTATGACCGGGAAAATATTCCACCGGTTACGAATTGAGTTGGAAACCCGGGAAAATCCCACTTTATGGCGGTTTTTAACAGGCACAGTTCGGCTTAGTCACTTAGTGTTATAAAGAGAATAAAGCTAGACCCGTTGCTACGAATATAATCTTCAACGGAAGAATGGTTTATGGTGGAGCCAGGTAAAGTAGAAGAAAAATTAATTTGAAAACGAATTTTGGAAAAGGCAGCAATATTTTACTCAGAAAAAATACAGCTTGTGACTAATTCATTGGTTTAATAATATTAAATTGTTACTAAAGGTTTTTTCTTTAACTTTAATAAATAAAAGTGATTTTCATACAATTTCAAGAGACAGCACTGATAGTCCAGGCATTACGTGGAAATAATGAGTGAAATTCCAGAAAAATTCCCTTTTGAAATGTTTTTAATGAGAAAGCTTCGTTAAGGGTTCCCTTTTAACATATCAAAAATGCTAGAACAGATCAATTGCCGAACCGAGTTTTTTTTCAAAACAGTTTCAAAAGTTACTTTTGCGTGGACGGATAATTCCCATTGCATTTTAGAGCAGGATATCCCAAAAGAAAATAAAGAGAACAAAATTATGAGAAAATTTGATTCAAAGAATAATTTGCTATCTTTCATAAGTTTCGAATTAGGATATATTGAAAAAACCCCACTTATTTGGATTGTCAGCGAGAAATCACTATGTTTCAAAAAACACTGTGTACCTGTGCGACTAATCGCTACACGAAAAAGTGTTTCATAGGTGAATGAAAGTAGACTCAATTTTCTGTGATTTCAAAAAAAAGTCATGGCCCCTCAAAGTTGGCCGTTTTTTCCTGTTTTTACGGGCAAAAAAGTCGAGTTTAGTTTTTTCAAAATAAATCGAATCACGTTTAGTTAGCATTGCTGATACAAGAGGATTAAATAGAGTGTATAAAATTTTTCGTACATCTAAAAAAAGAAGCTTTTTTAAACCTATTATTTTGAGAATTGCAAGGTTTCAAAAATTTCATGTTTTTTTCCATTTTTGACTAAAAACGAAAAAGTTGTGTTTTTTCAAATAGCTCCTTTCCTGTCGATCCTACGATAAAGTTTATTCAGAAGAAATGAAAGTGGAGTCAATTTAGCGTAATTTCAAAAAAAAAGAAACTGTCCTAGCCTTAATAGGTCACGAGATGTGACCTTGGAAAGTGCACTCTTCCTGCATAGAGTCAGCTAAGCGTACCGTAAAGTAGAACTGCGCTCATTTTTCGAAGTTCTTGTCCCAAATAAGTATACATATCTCATTTATCATGTAGAAAACGTCTTTTTCAATCAATAAATAAATGATTGTTTATAACGAAAGCTTGCTATCACCACTTGTGATTACTTTTTGGCTAATTTTTTTGTACTTTCGTGGCAAAAAAGTGATTCTAATTTATTAAAAATGTGTAATACGTTTTTTTATCAATAAAAAAAGCTTTTTTAATAATAATTTTTTATAGCAAAATCTTGCCATAGCCACTTAAGAGTACTTTTTGAGTACTTTTCTAAAAAAAAGTAATTATATTTGATTAAAAATGTGATATATATATATACATAATGTTTATCAATAAAATAATAAATTCTCAATAATATTTTGTAACAATATCTTCTAATGAATACTTTTTCTGTATTCAATGGGGGAGGGGGGAGGGGGATACAACTAGAAAAAAATGCGCCAAAAACTCGACCTCCAGGGTAGTGTGGAAATGAGTATTTATTTTCATACAAAGTAATTATTTCAATAATTTATGTAAGATTTTTCAAATTATTGAATTACATTTGTTATGTAAATATTTTGAACTAATCAATTTCTTACCTGTTTTTGTTTCAAAAAAATGATCACAGCATATTATGTACAATTTACAGAAATTACTGCGAAATACATGTGTCTTGGGGTTAAGTACGGAATTAAATGCAACAAAATTATTCATTATAAGATATTGTTACAACAATTATTAAACAACTTTTTCTTTCTCAATAAAAAAACATGTTACACATTTCAAATCAATTGTCATCACTTTTTTTGCCACAAAAGTACACCAACAGTACTCAAAAATTGTTATGACAATATATTGTAGGAAAATATTAATGAGAAACTATGTTTTTATTGATAAAAATTATATATATGTATATATATATATCACATTTTTAATCAAATATAATTACTTTTTTGTTAGAAAAGTACTCAAAAAGTACTCAAAAGTGGCTATGGCAAGATTCTGTTAAAAACAAATATTATAAAAAAAATATTTTTTCATTGATAAAAAAACATATTACAGATTTTCAATCAATTAGAATCACTTTTTTGCCAAGAAAGTACTAAAAAATGGCCAAAAAGTAATCACAAGTGGTGATAGCAAGCTTTTGTTATAAAAAATTATTTATTTATTGATAGCAAAAGACGTTTTATACATGATAAATGATATATGTATACTTATTTGGGACAAAAACTTCGAATTCTGAGCGCAGTTCTACTTTAAGGTACGCTTAGCTGCCTCTATGCAGGAAGAGTCCAAGTTCCTAGGTCACATCTCGTGACCTATTAGGGCTAGGACAGTTTCATTTTTTGATATTACGCTTAATTGACTCCACTTTCATTTGTTCTGAAAAAACTTTGTCGTAGGATAGACAGGAAACGAGGTATTTCAACAAAAAAAAACTTGTTCGTTTTTAGTCAAAAATGCAAAAAGAAATGAAATTTTTGAAACCTTGCAATTCTCAAAATAATAGGTTTAAAAAACCTTCTTTTTTTCAGATGTACGCAGAATTTATAACTATTTCATCCTCTAATATTATCAATGAATTTTTAATCAATCAATTTATTTTGAAAAAACTGAACTCCACTTTTTTGCCCCTAAAACAGGCAAAAATGGCCAACTTGGAGGGGGAATAACTTATGACCTATCATAGGTAGGATATTGTTCTTTTTTTGAAATCACAGCAAATTCAGTCTACTTTCACTCACCTGTGAAACACTTTTCCGTGTAGTAATTAGGTGCAAAGGTACACAGCGTTTTTTGAAACATAGTGATTTTTCGCTGAAAATCCAAAAAAAGTGTGGTTTTTTCAATATGTCGTAAGTTGAAACTTATGAAAGATAGCAAATTATTTTTTGTCCCAAATTTTCTCATAATGTTGTTCTCTTTCTTTTTTCTCTTGGATATTTTGCTCTAAAATGCAATGGGAATTATCCATCTACGCAAAAGTAACTTTTGGAACTGTTTTCGAAAAAAAAACCGGTTTGGCAATTGATCTGTTCTAGCATTTTTGATGTGTTAAAAGGGACCCGTTAACGAAACTTTCTCATTAAAAACATTTCACAAGGGAATTTTTCGGGAACCAAACTACCAGATGACTAGACTATGAGAAAAATGGATTATACCCGGTAATGAAAAATATGTTACCGGATATATTCTTGACTATCTAGGTAAATAAAACTATAATCTCTTGATATTAAGAAATATATACTACGGGATAATATCTTGGATTATAAAATTTTATAATCTGAGATAATAAAATCTACAATTCGACATTTTAAAATCTTCTATCCATATTATAATCCGGATCTATCAGATAACCTCAAAAATATATAATAACTTGTGCAAATGTATTCATAAAACTATGAAAAAAAAACATATAGATAAACGCACCCGTACGAAAATAAGTACGCAATAAGTACAAATGTCGCTATCAAAAGTTTAAAAAAACGAAAGTATAGCAGGCTAAGTTTCTGTACGTGTACAAGTAGCAGTGACGTATAATGAAATAAAATTGTAACTTATTTATTTAATAAATCTAAATCAGGCATTATCTAGCACTTGAATCACTCAATTACTTAATTATTACTTTTTGAACTTATTTATCACATATATTTAATAAAGTACTTTATTCTCATTTAGAAATTGAATTTCAAAAATGCAAAGGTAGGGAAAATTGTCACATTTATGTGCTTTATAGAATAGAGAAAAACTCAAATTGTACAATGATAATTGCTAAATTTAATTCCAAGAACTCAGACGTATTCTACGCACTTTAAACTGCAAAATCGAGGCGTCGACCACTCCGATATTCCTGGCACACTCAATAAATATTGCCATATATTCTTTCAATATTCCCAGATATCCTTTATGTTCCCAAATATTTCCCCATATTCCTACATATTCTGAAGTATTCCTAAATAATCGCAAATATTCTGAAATATTATATTTCCCAATCCCCCTATTTTTATCTGGTGCCTTTGCGGCCTTTGCCAATGTTTAGTCAGTGATTCGCAAACGCCAATATATATGTGCGTCAATTCAACAATTTACAACATACCGGAAAATTGTGCCGTACATAAATTACGTAAGATTTTTTCTAAAATTTTGTACCGCGTACCCCCCTTTGTTAATTAATTGTTCAACCAAAGAGATAAATTATTAGCAAAATACATAAATTTTGAACGAAATAGTTGAATTTTCAACCAAGAAGATTAATTTTCTAACAGAAAAAAAGAATTTCCAGCAAAATCCATCATTTTTTAACCAAATAGTTTAATTTCCTATCATAAAGATATATTTTCTACTAAAAAGACGAATTTCCAAAAAAATCCCATACATTTTCAACTTAATAGTTTGATCAATGGATGTGATGCTAGTCCAAATTTTATTGGAATAATTTTGAGTTTAGACTTGTTTCCTTTCTAAACATTTTTAAGTAAATAATTGAAGTTTTATACTAAAAACATCAATTTTAACCAAAAATGTCATAGTTAAATTTTTATTCAAGAGAATTATTTTTGAATAAAAAAAGAAAAAAAATTCTACAAAACTTTCAGTTTAAAAAATTACTTTTTATTTTAAAAATACGATTTGCTAAATAATATCATGAATCTTCAACTAAAAATATGAACTTTTAAGAAATTAGTTTAACTTTCAACCAATGTGTTGAATTCTCAACCTAAAAAGATTAATTTTCAAGGAAACATGTAATAGTTGATATTTCATTAAAAAGTTTTAATATAAAAGAAATAACAGTTTGATTTTACCAACAAAAACTAATTTTCTCCAAAATGCTCGAATCCTCAACTAGAATATATTAATTTTCAATCAAACACTTGCATTTCAATAGAAAAAATTGACTTTCTACCAAAAGACATATTTTGAACGAAATACATACATTTTCAACCAAACAGTTACATTTTCTACCAAATTGTTTAATTTTCACACCCAAAAAGCGAAAATTCTACAAAACAGTTAAATTTTCACCAAAATAGTTCAATTTCCAGTTTTCAAAATTTCTAAACAAAAACATTTTCCGCGAGAAAAAAGACATAAATTGCTCATTGCAAGGCCAAATTCAAATATTAAAATAAATTCTACCAATCTTACCTGCAAATTTAAGAATACAGCACTTGCGTCGTTCTTCAAAATCAACGCCAACACCATTGTTCACACGTAACTTAACTGTGAAATAAAAAAACTTTACACTCTCCAAAGTGTGCCTTTCAGTGTTTAGTTTTTTTATTTGTTGCGTTGCAACGATCTCATACGTTGGGCATTGATTTCTTTTTCCACACTGTATTTCTTCCTCCTCTAATAATTGCACTAATGCAAACTGCATTTTTCAAATACTCAACACTTTTTTTTCTGCTTCCAAATCGCACCTTTCTCAAACGAGAGCTTCCAATAGACTGAAAGTAAAGACGTGCAGGTAACGGCGAAAATGAAAGATTCCAAAAAGGGATGGAAATTTCGAGCTTTGTTTGAAAAATTTCCTTTTTTAATTTCACAACCTTACCTGGGCCTTGTTTAAGGTGACCACGTGTTTTAAATGAGCGGGGAAAAAGCGAACACACAATTAGCCCGTTTGGTACCCGTACTTTCGTTAGCTCTTAGGTTTCAGGTCTAAAGATCTCCAGGTCTTATTTATTGCCCTATTTTAAGTACTTTGCTTACCATAAAATTCTCGCTTCTTGGACCCATCAAAAACATCTGCGATGCAAACAATTGGCTAAAAGTGCAATTTGATGAATTTGTGAAATCAAAGGTGGCCAAGTAATTTGGGAAAAAATATTCGTATCTGATGAAACTTTTTTGTAATGCGCCCTAAAACAAATTTTTAATAACTTTTAGGAAGCCTTGTTAGACATTGTACAACTTGGCGGGATTATATAATTCCATAAATTTTCCACACCCAGTAACTTTTTATTGAAACCATTTTCGTTATAACACTCCATTCAGCTAAGTTTTTGAATATGTAATACGGCTTCTTAAAATTAATTAAAAAATTTATGTAGGGCGGTTTATAAGAAAGTTTTATTATATATTTTAATATGAATATTTTTTTCCAAATTACTTGGCCAACTTTGATTTCACAAATTCATGTAGCTGTACTTGGTAGTTTTTTTGCGTCGCAGATGTTCTTGGTTAGATTTCATTTCTTTGTTGTAATAGAACAAAATAATAAGATAGGTACGCTTATTTAATAGAATGTAAATTAAATTACTAAGTAACTGAAAATGAAAATGTAATTAATTGTTTCGAAAACTTTCATTTCCACTTGGGCTGTTTCTAGACGTCCCGAAAAATTAGACGAGTTTGAAAAGGGGACTGCCTAGTCATCCCCTTTTAATGACGGTAATTTTTTCCATAATTTCTTGAATTGTCAGAGTTACTCAAGTATACTGAAAACAGTGTCATGAGTGGAGATGTTCTTTTGCAGAATGCGAATTACTTATAAAAATGTATGTCGGTGGTAACAGAAGGAAAACTTTGAAGCAGGTATAGGTCATATAGAGAACAATAACACTCTGTCAAATAAGCACATTTTTCTTCTTTATACATGTTTATTTCAGAAATAGTCCAGGCATCTGGAACTTTTTTACAGTATTAAGAAGGTAAAGCGGGGTTTTTTTCAAACGGTTTATTGAGGGGTCTCGATGAAAATTTCGAATTTTCTAGAAATGACTAAGGTGAATGTACCTATTATGAAACATGGTTCTGAAGTTTGAAATAATAAAAAATAATTTTAATTATCTAACCTCCAAGCTCGGGAAAAATTACTGCCATTTATTCGAGTCCGAAGGCTTGATACCTATAATTTGTTTTATCTCATGTATTCACAAATTTCGATTATTTCTCATGTGTAACAGATCAAATGGCAGCTTAAGGCTTATAGATTTGAGATTACTGCACTTTTTCTTTATTTGGATACAATTTTATCAGATAATTAGCTGTTTTATAATACGTACAGCTTTTTTAATACGATCCGTATTTATGGAACGGAGAAACATGGATGTTTCATATCGACGGACACGTTTTCAACGCTTGCTCCTATTTATGGTACTGAGGTACATTTGCAATAAAATGTGTTATTTATTATATTAATATAGATTATGTTATGTTATTGTTATATACTAGTTGAGCTCTAAGTAAAATAAATTAATTTTCAATCAAAAAACGGAGTTTCAACAAAATAGTTCAATTTTCGACCAAAGTGATAAATTTTCATATTAAAGGATGAATATTCAACTGAAATTGTTGAATTTTTAATCAAAAAGATGAATAGTTAAATGGTAAGTGAAAGATATTAATTTTTAACAACAACAAAAAACGGATTTTCAACTAAACAATTCAATTTTCAACCAATGTGATGAATTTTCAACTAAAATGGTGAATCTGTAACTGGAATAGTTGAATTTTAAACCAAAATGGTACAAAAATTTTCTACCAAATAGTTCTATTTTAAAATAAAAAAGATAAATTATCAACCAAATAGTTCAATTTTCATCCAAAAAGATACTTTTTTAAAGAAAAAATAGAATAATTAAATTTTCTGTTATAAAAAACTTGCTTCTAACAAAGAAAAAAAACTTTTCAACAAAATAGTTAAATTTTCAACTGAGATTAATTTTCAATTAAAAGGATGAATCTTCAATGAAAATATGAATTTTTAACAAAGGAGCTTAACTTTTAACCAAGGAGTCAACAGAGAAAACAAATTGAAAACAAACTGTTGAATTTTCAAGGAAAAATATACCAAGAAGATTAATTTTCTATTAAAAAGGACAAATATTGAACAAAACACATGAAGTTATTATTAAGGACAATAAAAGAAAAAAAGACCAAACTAAAATTTATCAACTGAAATTAAAAAAACAAAAATTTTATTCAATGTTTTATCTCTATGAACTCTTCAAATAAAAGTTCATTGTACTATTTAGTTCGATTTAATCTACATAATAATATAAAATAAGCCACATTAATATATAAAGGTAAAGTAAATGGCAGTATGCCCACAGGCAGACCGCGCAAAGAATAGTTACAATGTGTGAATGAGACCTTAATCCGAAGAGACATAAGAAGCCATAGAAAGAAGAGAGGTTGCATGAAAAAATGCATGGACGTGAAGGACGCTAGAGAAGTATGCCAGGACACGAAATTGTGCCGACAAATAGTTTATAAAAAGAATGTGAGTAGAGTGAATGACGCCTGAAACAATACACCTTGGGTACTAATAGGCCCGAGCGGGAACCTCACATAACAACCTTGTGAAGCTCTTCACTTGGGGTGATCGCAACCTGGGTCGGAGCAGTGTTGCGGAACGAACGTGTTATTTAAAGA
>CAKNWT010334701.1:0-13667 GCA_932066315.1 Andricus coriarius
TTATAGGACTTGACAGACATTGATGGATATTTGAAGTGATTCGGTGCTAACTGTTAATAACAATTCTGCTGAACGCATAAGCAGAAGCTCAGGCTGTATTTATTTTTAAAATTTATAGTTTATGGGGTAAAATTAGCCAAGGTTCGCCGCCTTAAATTTTTTTGTCGCCTCTCTTATTTCAACTCCGAGAGATTGTAGTGCTAGTCGACCTCTCTAAATTTTGTAAAGGGGCCCACCTCGTATAACAGGTTGTCAAGATACATGTGCCCGAATTTTCGATGAATCATTCCGACCGCAAACTTTCAATCGTACATAAATCCTAATATAGTTATCCAAATTCATTTTCATAATGGTTTTGGAAAGGCGTCTTAACAAGGGTTACAATAAAAATAAGCATTATACTCTTGAAAAACATCACAAATTAAAAATAGGACAGAAAGTATTGATTGATTAGTAGAAGGTCATAAGAGTTCGGGTGCCCGGCGCCAACTAGCAGCAGCGCTACCAGGCGTGCTGTAGTGTCTCAGTGGTTCTAATACTTGATAAAAATGATTTTCTTGTTTATGTGTATCCAACATTTTATTTTATTCTCACTTGTTTATGGTTGGAGAAAGACTTAGATGTCTTCTAAATCAAATTATAAAAATAATTTTGTTGTAGAAAAACAGTAGTTAATAATAAAATAATAAACGAATTTGGTGGATGGTGCTTCTCGTTTGTTACATTTTGAAATGCTTTTTGGTGAGTCTCCTGGCCTTTTACATTCTGGGGTTGTATTTGATTTGAGCCTCCTTGCCTTTCATATCCAAGGGTACTTCTAGATTGAGTCCCCTTGCTTCTCGCGTTCCAGGGTGCCTTTTGGTGTGATTCCCCTTGCCTCTCACAGTGGTACTTTAAAAATTATTTTTTTATTGAATTTAAAGTTTACATCTCTCTTCTTTTGGCGATCTTTCTCTTCGGAAAAATGTCATGCTGTGGAGATGCCGATAACTTCTCCAAAATCAGAGTCGATTGCGAAAAGGGTACAAAAGAATGGTATTTTTGTGTGCCCGGCACAGTCGTTGCAGAATAGAACCGAGTTTTGAGACTTTCACCATTGGCGATATGATTTTCTTTGGAGATGAAAAATGATACAGAAAAATAATTTTGATCAAGTATTGGAACCACTGAGACACTCCCGCACGCTATTATTATGACCTTCTACAACTCAACCAATACTTTCCTTCCCATTTTTGTTTTCCGATATTTTTCAAGAGAAAAAATCAAAATTTTTTTCTAGCTTATTCAAAAAGAGATAAAAAATGCCGCATTTTGAAAAAACTCAAAAATGTTCTATAAAATGAAAAATAAAAGTGAAATTTTTTTTTATTTTATCATAATTATTTTTATTGTAAACATCGTTTCAAGACCTTTCCAAAACCCTCATAAAAAGTTAAATTAGGTAACTGTATGAGAAGTTATGTACAATTTAGAGTAAGCGTTCGGTGTGTATCGTCGAAAATTCAGGCCCCTATATCTTGAAAACCCGTTATACTAAGTGCGCCCCCTTTACAGAATTTAAAGAGGTCCATTAGCACTACAATTTGGCGGAGTTTCAATAAGATAGGCGACAACAAAATTTTAGGTAGGGACACTTAGCAAATTTTACCCCTTACATATAAAATTTGTGGAAATTTGTTAAATTTGATATATTTATGGCAATTTACCGGTAACTTTTGATAGTTTGATTCTGAAGTTTGTTGGCTGTCCACTGATGTAAATTTCTGCATGGTATACACACACACAAACACACACACACACATATATATATATATATATTACACTGGGAGCAACTGCCATCTAAAAAAATGACACCGGCTCCCATTAGGACCACGGTAAATCATATTCATGGCCACGTCTCACAACAGTGAGACGGGTGGTCACAGGACACGATGGAATCACAACGACAGACCAGCGAAACCCTCGTGTGTTTTGAGCACACGAAGCGACCCAAGGATAACAGCTTTCTGCATCCATTGCGCAAGTGCCTTGGCATATTTTTGGCATGCGGGTATAGCTTTAAGGTTACGAACCAGTGATAGTTTCGCACCTCCGAGAGAACCTATCACAAGGACAATTACTTGTACCGAATATTTTGGGTACAATCGTTGCAACTCCATTTTAAGGTCATGATACATCTTCTCCGTTTTCTTCTCCTTGGCAATGATGTTGTAGTCGGCCGGAGTCGTGAATTCGATCACGAATATGGTTCATTTATCGTTTTGGATGATTGACTCTATCTCCCTCGGAGCGTTCGGCAGGGCAGGTTCGCGGCCAACATCGTAAGAGCGACAAAGATGGTAATGAAGCACTCTTAGGACCGCATTATGTCTGTAGATATACGTTGTTCCCGCATGCATGAGACACTCAGATATTATGTGTTCTAGGTACTCTGCGTGTGTATGACACGCTCTGCACCTATCGCTGGAAACTTCTTGACATAAAATGTGGTGCATTTTCTTGTCACTTAGCTTTTGATGGAATTTTTCAACTACTGCTTTCTTCACTTCGGCTTTCACAAGTGAAGCATCTAGATAAAGTAATGCACTTTCCTTACTCCTGATGTTAAAATTCAGGCCAAGAGTATCAGCCGCCTGCTGCGCGGCTTTGTAAAGAAACGCTCCTTTGCTAATCATCTCCTGATTCCTGACCATTTTTAGGAAAGCATCTTTTCCATTTGCAACTATGTGAGCTGTACTTAGAACACTTGGGTTATGAGGACATTGGAGATTCAAAAGTCCGCGTCCGCCTTGACGGTGTGACATGTGTAATCGCGGAATAAACGAATTGATACGTAAGCTTTTATGCAAATATACCTGTGGACGGCAAGTATGTGAGTCGCAGATACATTGTTCAACACCGACAGATTAGAAGATCAAATCTGTCGAAGAAGCTGCTTGTATCTGCTTCGGAGAGACTCCTTTACTGATGTTACGTCCTGACTACGGCTTTGACGCACGCCCACGTATGTATAGTTCTTTTCGGTGTTTAGATGTCTAGTAACACTTATATCCACAAGCTCAGGGTCCTTGGGAACGCCAACAATCTGTCTTTTCTTCAGATGAATTTTGGCGTATTTATCCAATTCAAAGTCCACCGTAATCTCTCCT
Organism: Andricus coriarius; assembly: GCA_932066315.1. Lineage (NCBI taxonomy): Eukaryota > Metazoa > Arthropoda > Insecta > Hymenoptera > Cynipidae > Andricus > Andricus coriarius. The sequence goes on from CAKNWT010334701.1 coordinate 3,150, forward strand.
GTGTACTTCTTGACGATCTTTATAGCAGTTTGTAGTTTGCTTTTACCATAGAGATAGATCTCCAGGTCATCCACATAAAATACGTAAGTGACCTTATAGTCCCGATGATTAGTGTCGCCACATAGGTATGTAGAAGAATTTGGTAGCACGAGCGATAGAGGCAGAAGTGTGATGCAAAAAAGCAAAGGGCTATTTGTATCCCCCTGAAAGACGCCCCTCTGGAAGATGACGTTGTTCGTTGTCACACGATAATTTCCAAATGAGACAGTAAATCTAGTTTTCCAAAGAGGCATGAATCTCTCTATGCATCTTACTATGTGTGGATGCACCTTCAAGCTTTCAAACAGACAGATGATAAGTCTATGAGAGGTTGAATCGAAAGCTTCCCGGTAGTCAATCCAGGCCATTTCGGCTTTAAATAGGACGTGAATATGCGGGCCAAGTGCTGTTGTGTAGAAGTAAACTTCTTCCACCAGAGTTTCTTGATACAATCTGGTCCTGCAGCGGAAAAGTTCTTCGTGCCTCTGAGTGCTTTTTTCACCTCTTCGGCAGTGATTGATGGACATTCCTCCTCAGATGTTATGAGGTTGTCGCAAAACTCATTGGAGCAGATGATATTATCAGTATCTCCTTTCAACTCCAGTGTTATTAGGATCTTGTATACATATCTCCAAAAAGTCTCTACCTCGTTGGACTTGGGTGGATTTTTGATAGAAACAGGGTGATCACTGAAGAGGCGAGATGGGTCAGCGAGAAACTGTTGATTCTCCCTGATTCATCTCTCCCTCTTCTGTATTCTCTTCCTTGCGTCAGATAAGATCCGTATTTATATATAGTTTTGATGTCGCCAATTTTACACTTAATATCAAAAGTTAAAACATAAAAATTGAGGATCTAATATTGCGGCCGAAGTTGTTAATTTTTTAAATATTTCTCTGAAGCTTGGTCTGAAGGGGCTTTCAGTGCTTCTTATTTCGAATTTGACATCGAAAATTACAAATTCGAAATGACGGATCCAATATCGCTGATATTCGTTTAAAAAATGCTAAAACTGAGTTCTATAAAGATACTAGATTAGCCTACAAAGATCTTAAAAATGTAGTTTGCGCAGGGTCAATCGTGTTTCCAGAAAGTTCAAAAGACATAAGGAACAGATTCATGAAGTTTCATGAAATAATAGAGCGCAAGATGAATATTTTATGAAATTTCTCCATGAGTCTTTTTCGGTTCAAATTTTACGGAAAAGCACAAAATCGTTCAATTTTTATTAAAACTTTGCCTTGCTTTTTTTGATCTCGAAGAGATGCCGGAGAATGGACAATCGGCAGAAAGTCCTTCGTGATAAAACCTTTTCGAGATAAATGATATGTGAGAAAAATGTAATTACACATAATTTATAATTTTGTTTCCTCCTTTTTTCGACTGAACTGTTCATTTCAAAGAAGCATGAGTGTAAATTCTATATTTTCAACCATGTCAATAAGCAATAAAAAGTAAAAATAGCATAATATTCTAAAAATACATAATTCAGGGTGTCTAGATTCTGAAAATATATTTACTTCATTGAAATTTTGTACTTTGGTTAATATTAACTGACTTTAAAATTATATTGAAGCTATCTTTAGTTTGGGTCAATAGCAAATTTGGGGGTTTTTTAAAAAAACTTCTGGAGTGAAAATCCCTATATGATATTTTGCAGCTGCACATACATCACGCCCACGCCGAAGTTCAAGAGCAGAACAGCATGCGAGAGAGGCGCATTTATACAACCAGACGAACTCACTAGCCATCTTTGATCCAAGTAAGTACCTTTAAAACAAGTTTCGAATTTTAAATCAAAAAGTACATATTCTTACAGGAAATTCAATTTCGCATTTTATCTCTACATAAAACGAGTTTCGATCTTAATTTTACTACTTTTAATTTTATTGGGAAACGGAAAAAAAATTATTTAAAATATGCAAGTTCATAATGCCTTGTAATTTGTAACAACTTCAATTAATGCAGCTTTTACTATTGGTCAATTTAATTAGCCATAGCTCGTTACGTGTATATGTTACAGGCAAAGTATATAATTCAGGCATTCTATAAAATCCGTAGGTATTATGTATAATGCTTGGCACACGATAGGTCAGGTACATAATCTTGATTCTTAATATGATAATGCAGTTAATGAAGGGCAGGATAAATTAAAGAGCACTTATAGAATTCAACGTACGTTTACTAGCTATATATGAGAAAATGGCATACTCTAATTACATTTTTACTGACACTGGACTTTGTTTTTTGCGCATAAACTCTTATTGGGTTGACATATATTGGGTTCAACGTATTTCTTATTTGACAACAAAGTTGATTTTTTCCCATTTTCAGAAGTGAAATTTCTTTAAAGTTTTCATATTTATAAAAAAAAATTACTTGAATCAGTGCGAGAATGAGGTGATTAAAATCTACACCTATAAAAATTAGACTTTTAATTTTTGACGGTCGATCTCCGTCAAATTTGTTTTTTTCAGGGAAACCATTTTTTTCCAATCTGGGGGTTTGCATGGGAGTAGCTCGATTTTATAAAAAATGGAAAATAGAGTGCTTTTTATTAACTTTTTGCAAATTAAAGATAAATTGATCAAGCAATGTTGCAGGAATAATTTAAAGCTAATAATTTTTAATTTCGACGCACCCAACCGCTTTGCATTGTGCCTGAAAATGTCCAAAACAATGCAAAATATCAGTTTTATATAAAAACTGCTGATGAATTTCAAGAATAATATTTCTAGCTTAACATATTTGGCAATGAAAAGAAGGAGCAATTGCTATTAATTTCTTAAATAATTGCTAACTGTCTTTCACAAACAATATTACTCTGAACATTTATTATCTGCGACATATTATTGCAAAATATCCTAAACAAAACTTTAACTTTTATCATTCGTCAATTGTTTCATTATCTCAAACAAAAAATTTGTACGATTAACAGAGAAATAATGGTCTGAACGAATGAAAATAGTTTAAATTATTACCAAATGTGTGAAGTTAGAAATATTAGTCTTGAAATTCATGAAATGAATCATTTATCCTGAAAAATAATAACGTTTTGCGATTTACAGGGTAAAAAATTGTATAAACAAATAGTAAGTTTAAAAAAATTATAATTATTTAAGAAATGCTTCGAAATTTGTGACTTATCGAATATAAATAATAATTAATTTGGAGGAAATTCTAAAAAATACCATTCTTAGCATGAATAAACTTTAATAGTTTTGGGGAGCCCCAAAATAGCCCGAAATTCTAATATGCTCACATTTAGGCTGGGTGCTTGAGTCATTTTATGGGTAATTTTTCGGAGACAGTAGTAGTTTTTCGAAAATTTATTCCTGCAGTTTTGGAGAGACCAAAAAGCCCAAAATTCTGATAAACGTACATTTAGTTTGAGTGAATATTTTATTTTGTGTGTAGCTTTTAAGTAATTTTACGTCATCACTTTGCAAAATGTTATGAACACCATATCTTGGTTAATTTTCAAGATATCCCGAAAAATTTTATGGCGCATATGAGCGCATTTGAAACCCCATACGAAATTCTCTTCATCACTACGGATTAAAAACTTGTTATTCTGTTGGCCATCACTTGGCCATCACTTTGTAAAGTGTTGAAACCTTCGTATCGTGGACAGTTTTTAAAGTTTGCAAACCATTTTCGTGGTGCATCTGAGCGCATTCGAATACGAATGACTCCACATCTTAGTGTTAAATTTCATATCACTGTCGAAGATTTAACATTTGCGTCACACTGCCTCCCTCCCCACACAAAAAAAAAAATTTCTTAATTAGCTATAGCAAAATTTTTTAGTAGCGGCGCATTTGAAGTTATGACGGATGGCAATGATGAATTTGAAAAAATATTATTATTTTAGAGAAATCGCGTCAGCCCCCGCCCTACATTTTTATCGCTGAAAAAATTAAAGTTTAAAACGTCCTCTATGAAATGGGAATAAAACCATATTGAGATATTTACTGGTTTTGGTATTATCATGGAAAATGTGGAAGCGTACGCAAGACGAAAATCGGACGGCCCAGTCGTGATATCTTTCTTTCGTCCCTTGTTTTCCACACGTTAACAAAAGCTGTAAATTCGTCATTTGACTGCCGCTGACGAATATATTTTTTCTTAGGCACGCTTCCACTTTTTTCATTATAATTCGAGAACAAGTAAATATTTTATTATGTTCTTGGTCTCGTTTTAAAGAGCAAAATACAAGCTTTAATTTATCGAAAATTGCGGATCGAATATTGTGTATAAAAATTGGGAAACCGATCCGATATGACCGAAAATTACTGTGTGTTGGTTTTTCGGGTTGTTAATTCGAATCCAAAGTCAAAATAGCAAAATACAAGATGAAGGATCCGATACCGCGGACTATACTGGTCCGGGGGACTGTTCCTGGAGGGGGGGGGGGGGAGTTAGCCCCTATCCTCGAAAATGCATTTTGTTCCATTTAGTGGCCAAAACTATTGTTAAAACCTATCAGGAACAGTATGTAGAACTATCCAAGAGGAAGTGAGAGCTATAAAAAAAATTACACTTTTTAATAGTGGGAGTACAACTTCACAAGGAAAAATAACCAGCTTAAAACTTTATTACCTCTTCACTTTTTGAAATTTCACGTTTTTTAATCAGTTTGTACATTTCTCCTTCTCCTATACAGAACGAGAAAGAGCTTGAAAAGACATTGAATGAAAAGGAAGGTAGAAATGCTTCAGAAGGAGTACTTTTTATCCTTTTATGGTCTTCGTTGGTCCAGTAAGGTCTCCAGTTGCGTTTTATAGCGTTGTTGGGAAATTTCGGTTGAGGACAGATTCAGTAATAGCGACGCTGGCATTAGCTCTCAAAATTTATTTTACCTAAAATTTTTCATCCCCGAAACCAGTGCAATATTCATGGATGGTTCTCAATAAAACTGGAGATCCTCAAGGGAGAGATGAGACACGGGGTATTCCAATTCTGATTGGTACCGCTGTACCGGAATTAGTTGACATTTTATGAATTTTGATTGGCTCAAGTTGGCGCGATTTTCAAATAACAATTTTAGTTGCAAGAGGATTTAATGCAGAATAGAAACAACACTCATTTCACGAACATTATAAATTATTGGGGAGGTTAGTTATTAAGGTTAGGGAAGAATAATATTTACTTTGAAACACATATAATACTTCAAAAATTTCATAAATAATTAAAACCTACAGCAAGGGTAGCTTACACGGCGAAAAGACATACGTTCAAGTGGAACAAGTCTTGTCCTACTTCAATAAGCATTTGAACGTCTCAGATAACACTAATATTCACGAAGCAAACTGAGTGTCTCTAATTTCATGCGATTTAACTTTATGTATCGTTATTTTATGTTCCACGTTTCAAGAAATTTTGTAACAATAATGTCTTTTTCTTAAGAGATAAACATTTCAATCAATTATATTCATTTTTTTACATTGTATTTTTTTACCAAAACACAACGGTTTGATTGTATAATTTCAATTTTCATCCGAAAAGCAGCTCTCGTTTTTCTTTTATTTCAGGTAGTAGGTACTATGAAATACAAGCATTTAGTATTAGAATTAATTTTATATTTAGATCTAAAAATTGCGAGAGGCAAAAAAAAAAATTGCACTCGTGGCGCGCCTGCTTGTTTCTAGCCCTATAACAAAATTCGATATATTATTTTCCACAGTAATACCGGCTGAACCAGTAGTAGTACATGAGTATCACGAAATCTTTAATGAAGATCGATTTGATTTGGGTCAAATAGTGATGTATGATGGCGACTATCACATAATCTGTGCTGTTTGTGAGCATGCTCCTCGAGACGTTAGACCGCTACTTCGTACTGAGAGATTGATTTACGACAAGATGAGAAGCCAATGTCCCGAAAACCCAAGTACAAGTTCTAACAATAAATCTTAGCACAACAAGAATCTAAATAATGAATTTTCTGAATAACTCTTTTTTTATAAACAAACCGTATATACAATTACACAAACCTGCGATTAGTATGCACAGGAAACTTTTGTTTTACTATAATTGCTGCGATTCGATATTTAAGAGTTGAACTACTGACGGATAGCATCAGACCACTTAACTTCATGACTTATTGAAAATAAGCCGTGACTTTAGATGGTGATAGAGCCGTCCAAAATATAGAGAGATAAAAATGCTTCCAAAAAATCGTTAAAAACCTAATTGAATTCTGCATTAAATGAGAGGTTGTGCGTATTAAACTAATAATATGACACAAAAGCGATGTTTCAGATTTTTGCATGCTCGCACAAACAATGAATATTTCATAAACTCATAAAGATTTTCAAATGTTTAACGGCTCAAATGCGAATGTGGCGTCCTAAATATCACTTTTGTAAAATGTCAAATTAAGGGATTCATTTTCCTAGCCCCTGCCAAAATTTGAAGTTCAAGTACAAAATTCCTTACAATTTTTTACTTTATTTTATCCTTCTCACGTGAAAATGCAATAACCAGAAGACCAAATTACATTGGTACAAACAAATTCTATTGAAAAATATTTAAGATCCATATATTGATTTATGCTATTTTTCGTCACTTTGTGAAACTTTGATATCAAATTGCCTGACGTGATTATTTGTAAATGGAATGAATGTTTTCTGTGTTGAAATAGGCAGGAAGAGTTTTCATCTATAAACCAATTTTATTTCAAAGCTTAAAAAGTTAAGAAATCTTCAAAGAAATGTTGTATTTTCAGAATTTTCAAAAAATTTAAGAGATTTCAATACAATCCACATGATCTAAACAAAATTTCATAAATTATTAATGTCATTATAGAAAGGAACAGTATTTTGAATTGTATTCATGGCTTTCAAAGTTTGTTTTTCATTTTCAAGCTTCCAGGGTTAAAAAGTGAAAGGTAAGCAATCCATGAGGGCCTAAGCTACAAATTTTCGAAAATTGGATTCTTGGTTCGAAAAATCAAAAAAGTTCTGATACATAACCTCACTGATTTCTTAATAATCATAACTTTTGCTAGCATGCTAGAAGGGCCTAACTGTGAATTTTTACATAGGACCATGTACGCATGAGCAGTTGCATCTAGCTGGACTCACTTTTTTTTTAAATTGAAAACTGGATTTTTTATCACAGTTTAAATTTGAGAAAACGTGTCCCTCGAGCACAGAAAACACCTTCGCTACATTTTTTTCTAAAACTAATAGTATTCTTTCATCGAACCTTTTTTTATCAATTCAGTGACTAAATAGCTCGAAAGTGAATTCTTACATTTTTTAAATTAAAAATTAAATGTTTCATAACCTTCTAAAGTGGAAAAAACGTGCACCTCGAACGAAAAATAAATTTCTGACTAAAAGTTTCTCGAAACCTTATAACATTTTCTCATAAAACTTTTCAAGGTTCAATTCGGCAACTGATCTTGAAAGTACTGTAAGCTTCCGTTTATTTTAAAGACCGCTTATTTTAAAGTTCACTTATTTTAAACCCCCTACACTCACTTATTTTAAATTGTGCAGTATCGTCATCTCCCACCACGTCATTGGTACCCTCACCTCAAATTTCGTATAGTTTATTGTATTTCGCGAAACACTTAAAACACTTGCAAAATATTACTATCGAGACCTTTATAACGTACCTTTACGTTTCGGTGATTTTCTCCAAAAAGTCGTATGCAGTTTCAATACCATGTACTAACCTCCCTGAAGGTCTTCAATTTGTAAACTCTTTAATCCAAATTTTGGATGTTTCAAGAATTCTTATGTAAAATTAGTAAAATTTTGTATTGAAAATAATTAAATTAGTAAATCTTGAATGATCTGTCTAATTTAGTTATCGCACGGGGCAAGGGGACACAAATACTGTAACGTAAGACAACCTGCATGGATTCTATGAAATAATGCTTACTGATCATCATTTTTTTGAACTAAGAAAACATGTTTGGCATTCAGAAAAAAGTATTCAAATTTCAGTTCTTGGCCAATTATTAGTAGAGTCGCAACTTAGTACAATTTAGTAATTCTGAGTGGAGGAATTTTGTATCGTTAAAATAACTTATGGCTATATTTTTGTACAGGATCATATCGAATACCTCAGGTCTTCTATATGAAAGGGGATGAAGTTTCTCGTCCTAATATGCACGGTAATGCCCGCGCAGAACCAGTGGCAAAATGCGTTAACGAGGGCTCGATGGTTGTCATAGGAAGTCATGGTAATTTAAAAAGTAAAATATAAGTTAAAAAAAATTCAAGCACTCTGCCTGGAACGACTAGTTTTTTTCTAAGTATGAAGTTTTTACGCACTTGCATCACAAATAACTATTTTGAACGTAGGGAAGTGCCCAGCAGTTCTTAACTATTGATTTTTTAAATAGTTTAACTGAAATAATGACTATATTTTTGTTACACTATCAGGTCTACTACCCTATTCTCACAATCTGTATGACATATTGTTGCGTCGCACCGGAACCCGTAATCCTAGAACGGGAAATTCGATATTGAAATCCATCGCCTTATCTTGGGGAAATATATGGATCGCGGAGGAACTGTTTATTCGCCTACAAGGTAATGTACAAACTGAAATACAATGCAAAACAAAAATATTATAGATATGTGCCTGAAGTGTTCAAATTGTTTTAATTAGAATTACTTTGGGGCTCGAAAAAACAGTCGCAGTTTTCATTTCAGGCTAATTAAATATAAAATTTCTTATAAACAAAACCATGTGTTAATATTTTGCTTGTTCTAAATGATTAAAATTTCATTTTTTTTTGCACAAATACCAAATTTTTGGGGTGCAATGAAAAAAGCCCAAGATATATTTTGCACCACTACTGTAAAGTAATTTATTAAGTAATTTTTAATCACGTACCTGCTAATGGTTGAAATAATAAACTTTTATTATTTTTCTGACAGACTTATTGGCACATCCTCCTTCTCCTCAATAGGTTGTGTAGGATTTGGCTCCTCCTGGGGGTTTTCTCCACAAGTGGGTTTTTCCGGCCGGGTTGCACTGAAACACAATCGTATGGAGGTGCAGGCAAATGCGGGAGCTTGTCAAACTGAATTTGTTCAATAAATGATATTTCTTGTATTTTTAAGTTGACTCATTTTGGAATCCTTCTCCTCGGCCAGACTTCATTACGTTACGCAATTGTAAAATGTCTATTGTTTGTAAAATTAAATGAAAACGTACATAGTTGAAAAGCATCAAATGTATAATTTTTAATTAAACCGATCAATTTAAAAATTGTCTTCTTTAAAAGGAAGTTTAAAATCGTTCAATTTTGGCTCTGTCCTATTTTAAATGATATCGTTTGAAACATTTTCACAATAATTCATACGAATTTCAAATTCCCCATTAAGCCATTCTGACCACTACAAGCCCACGAGTGTGAGATTTACTATTATTTATGAAATTTTTACGTTTTTGCGGCATTTATTTAAAATTGTTCAGCAGATATGTCGCTAGGTCAGGAAACAAGCTTTTTTGAAAATACATTTTCTTGAATTTGCATAACCCTTATAGGCTCAAAAAAATAGCTCGAAAAAAATTGTTTTATAAAAAACCCGTCATTCGTCAGTTATATTTTTGCGGAGGCCCTGTCAAGGAGGTTCCAAGGTCACGACTGTGGAAACCATTTTTTAAAAACTTAATTCTTTTGGAGTCGAAGAATCAATCAATAAATAGCAAAGAATCGTTTCTAGTTATCATGCGTAGTTTCTTTGATGTAAATTTCCAAAAAATAGGCTCGAAAACTGGAATGTGAAAACTTTCAGGCTTTGGATTCCGAGAGGGTATTCACTCGCGTATTACTCCGTATATTTCGCGCGTAATAATCGCCTAATAACGAGTATAATTTTCGTTTACGTTGTAGTTTTGTTCAATATGTTTTTATACTCGATTCTACCTAATATATCCGCTCTAAAATATGTTACAAAAATTACCCTGAGTGAATTTAATTATTTTTTTATGAACGTGAAAATTTCAGAATTGAATATTTTTATTTGAAAAGCACAATCTATGAGAAACAGGACGAACTAAGAAACAGTAATGCAGTCGATTTATTCAGGAACTAGCACTTAGAACAAAATTTACCTTTGCCGACTGAAATTGAAATTTTTGCGGCATCTCTCAGCGCACCCCTGTGACTGGTCACAGATATTATGTTGTTCAAACCCCCACCCCTTCCAAATACTTCGTGGGAGCGGGAGGGTACTCCTGTGTCTGGTCACAGAAATAATATTGCTCGAATTCCTTTCCACTGGTGAAAGATGCTACATAAATGTCAATTTCACTGTGAGAAATGCCGCACGGGAGAGAAGCCGTTAGGTAGAGATGCCACAGTTGTGACATGCCGCAGAGGGACTTGCCGTATGTGACATCATGTCTCGAAAGTAATTTAATTCTTGATAATATTTCGCAACAAACTTTTGAAATGCAGACATGTATACACCCTACAGTCAGAGAAGTATGTATTTTACTCAATTT
>CAKNWT010334705.1:0-14857 GCA_932066315.1 Andricus coriarius
ATTTATATATTAAAGTATAAAGTCCAAGCGTCATAATAATTACGACTGTTATAATTAAGATGTGTTTTATATTATAACGTTTTTATTGATCTATATTGCGGATTATAATTTTATAGAAACAACGTTATAGATATTATTATTTCATTATACAATCATATGGTTATTATAATAATATCATTATACTTGCGTCATATGGATAGAAGTGAAGCAAAGCGAGAGCAGGCGTCATTCACATAATTTAAGGACAGCAGATCAAGGAAAGATCTGATTGGAGCGTTGGCCCGAAAAATCCCCACGAAGCAGGGAAAGCTACGCAAAGCTATCCCCTCCATCGACTCGAGAACCAATGACGTACAACCCGCCCCACCATACCGATCTGCAGCGCAAACCTGACATTCTCGATGTCTTCCTGACTAAAAATATAGTTATCAACAAAGATGCCTGGACTCTCCCGAATCTGAGTTCCAACCACAACCCTGTACTCCTTGAGTTGACCGGTAACCCTGAGTTATCTCCGCCCACTTCATCTAAAATTGACTATCTCCACCTTAAGTACATTCTTGAAACCTCCCCCTTTAAATCCCCCCAGATCCAATCTACTGCCGAAATCGATGCAGCAGTCGAAGCCCTGACTAAAGATATCCAAAGAAGACCAACAATTCTTCCTTCGAAGCCTACATTGCTGAAGCCGAACAAAATCCTAAAAGGTGCTGGAAAGTGATTAAATCTCTTCGTAACAGGAAATCCCACCTCCCTTCCCTTGTCAAAGACGACCAAACCTTCACCCTAGACGAGGAAAAGGCGAACATTTTTGCCGACTCATTGAAAAATCAATGTTCCCCTTTTCCTAGCCTGGACAAATTCACGTCCTTTCACGACCACATCTCGAAGACCGCACAAGACTTCACTGTGACAGACAAGGACTTCCATCCTACCTCCCCTAAAGAAATCATCGACACAATTCGCTCTCTTCGGATCAGAAAAGCCCCGGGTAACGACACTATCAGTAACGGAGTCTTAAAAATCCTTCCGCGCAAACATATTGTAGCTATTTGCACTATTATTAACTCAATTATGAGGTTTCATCACTTTCCGTCTGCTTGGAAGGAGGCCACAGTCATTTTTCTTCCCAAACCCAGAAAACCTCTCAGCTCAGCTTCCAACTTTCGTCCCATCAGCCTACTATGTTCTCTTAGCAAAGTAGCTGAAAGCATCATTCTCACCCGTTTCGACGACTTCGTTTCACAAAACAACATCTTACCTGACTTCCAGCACGGGTTCCGCAAACGTCATGGAACAGCTCATCAACTTCTTCGTGTTGCTGAACACATTGCCGACAATCTCAACAAAGGTAGACACACGTCCATGCTTCTTCTGGACTGTCAACAAGCCTTTGACAGAGTTTGGCACGACGGTCTTATCTTCAAACTCATCCAGTTGAAATTTCCTCACTATCTTATCGGATTAATTAAATCCTACCTCTCAGATAGGAGTATCAGAGCCCGTGTAGGTAAATCCTTATCCGAACCTCAGCTTATCACTGCCGGCGTCCCTCAGGGCTCCAAACTCTCTCCCTCTCTCTTCAATGTCTACTGTTATGACATCCCTGTCGACGATAAAATCCTCATAGCTCAATACGCCGACGATGTCGCTTTTCTTCATTCTTCCAAGGTCATCAGCCACTGTTCCTCTCGCTTAAACAGATTTATCCCAATCGTTCTTGACTGGTACAACAGATGGAGATTTAAGATTAACAGTTCAAAATCGGAAGCCGTTTTCTTCTCTCGCCGCATGCGCAAGCCTCCTAAACTCCTTGTCAACACTCTTCCCATTGAATGGAGTCACTCCGCAAAATACCTAGGCGTCATTTTCGACAAGAGACTCACCTGGTCGAAACAATTAACCGCTACCCGCAATAAAGCCATTGGAGCTTTCACGGCGCTTAAACCTTTCTTTAACAATTATACTGTATCTCAGGCCACGAAAGCCCGTGCCTTCAACGCAATAATTAGAAGCATTTGCACTTACGCGATTCCTATCTGGGGATCTGCACCCCCACACCGACTGTCAAAGCTCCAAGGGAATTATATGCGCCTTCTTCGCGCCTCATTGAACATTCCGTGGTTCATCCGCAACAAACAAATCCTTGAAGAATCCAAACTTCCTTCCATCCCCTCAGCTGCTCAAGCATACGCTGCAAACCTTCGTCTCTCTGTGCAAAATCACCCAAACCCCAGCATCAACTCACTCGCAAATTACGCGAGTAAGACTTCCGACCGTTTTAGAAGGCCGTGTCTTCTCGTTTCGTCGCAATCATAATCCACCTTTTCACTATCCGTGTTTCGCTTTTAGCGCGAGTGTCCTTGCAGTTCAACTGTCTTGGACCACCATCCTCCACTCATCTCATCTTTGGTTTATAACCTTAAGGTTGGTAACCAACGGGGAGGGGGTTTAGTCGGTAGGCGCTTATTGCGAATCCGACACTACCCTTCAGTGGGTGTCTTTTGAAGATTCCCCCTCCTCAACTCACTCAAAAAAAAAAAATAATAAAAAAATAACCACGGAATTATCAGTCGCTCAACGGGTACACGACGCGGAAGGTCGTAAAAACCCATTCCTACAGGCATACGACGAGCAAGGTCGATATCGCCTCTCCGCAACGCAGCACCGGAGCACGCTGGTACCAACGTCTGCACTCCAGCTCTCCACAGCCCACTACTTGATTCTCAACGCCTCTACGGCCCTACACCAAAGGACAACAAAGCCCAATTGAATTGAATACGCAGCACCGTGTTCCAGAACACACACGGTACGCATCGATTTGCCTTCGTTCCTTCACGCCTCCAGACCTGACCCGCCATATTAACTGAATATAAATAAAGTGTTTGTTTTTATTTTTTCTCACCATACCCTCTAACCCCTCCCTCATCCTGCCTTGCCTTTAGCCTTTAAGCACTAAAATAAGATAAATAAATACATACGGAAGAAAGAAATTTTTACATACTGCCATTTTAAAATACGAAAGAATGTTTCTTCGCTAATTGTCATTATTTTCAGAATACACGCACCTACACACAACACAGCAGGCTTCATCGGGGACCAAGAGGTTGCCTTCCAGGGGACCTCTAGGGCGCCGATCAAGGCTGCATGTGTCAACACATCATACACCTACACCGTGCCCATCACATTTTATCGGGGACCTACTGGTTGCCTTCGAGGGGACCTCTAGGGTGCCAATAGAGGTGCTGGCGTACATACAACTACCAACACACATCACACTTCGTCGGGGACCTCTAGGGTACCGATTAAGAGTGCATTTGTGCGCACATACACCCCTGCCCATACACATCACCCTTCGTCGGGGACCTGCAGGTTGCCTCTGAGGGGACCTTCAGGGTGTCGATTGAGAGTGCATGTGACATCACACACACACCCGTACACATCACATTTCATCGGGGACCTATAGGTTACCTTCGAGGGGGCCTCTAGGGCACCGATTAAGGGTGGATGCGTCCAAGCCCATACATCTACCCGCACACATCACACTTTGTCGGGGACCTACAGGTTGCCTTCGAGGGGACCTCTGGGGTGCCGACTAAGGGTGCATGTGTCCACACCCATACACCTACACCGTATACCTCACACTTCGTCGGGGACCTATAGGTTGCCTCCGAGGGGACCTCTAGGGTGCCGATTGATGGTGCAGGTGTTATCCTCCCCGCAATTACCTCATATACACTATCCGTCGTCGGGGACCTTCAGGTTGCCTCCGAGGGGACCTTTAGGGTGCCGTGACGCGCAACGTTCTTTTTAATTATTTTGTTATTGTTTTTCCACATGAAGTTCCCCGGTTCCTAAACCAATTCTTTTCTTCCAATCCGCAACCATAAAAATTGTGCGTTACCCTAACCCCCCTCCATCCGCCTGTTAAACGCAACAACCAAAAAAAAAGAGAGGGGTTCCGTCGCGTGACTACAACTTTTTTGGTTAAAGATTTATCTATTTTGTTGAAAATTCGTTTCTTTTTGGTTGAAACTTACAATCTATGTTAATTGTAAAATGTACCTCTTTTCGTAAAAAATTCAACTACTTGTGAGAAAATTCGTGTCTGTTGTTGAAAATTCAAATTTTTTGTAAGAAAATAATTCATCTTGGTTGCACATTCATTTTTTCTTAAATGAAATTATTTTATCAAAAATTCATTCTTTTTTGGTAGAAAATTCATCACTCTTGCTGAAAACTCAAGTTTTATGTCAGAAATTCAAATTCTCTGTTAACAATTATTTGTTATTGTTGAAAATTAATCTTTTTGGTAGAAAATTCAACTATTTTGTGAGAAAGTCGACCTTATTGGTAGAAACATAATTTTTCGCTTTAAATATTCATCTTTTTGATCAAAAATGAAACTATTTGGTTAACAATTGATTTTGTAATCAAAGATTCATCATTCTAATTAAAAAATTACCTTTTTTAAAAGTGCAACTATTAAGTTGAATATTATGTTTTTTCCTTAATATAAAATTGATCTTTTTCATTGAAAATTCAACTACAATGCTACAAATTCACTTATTTGTTTGATAAATGAAAGAAAAAAATTCATGAATTTTGAAGAAATATATACCGTTTTGTCAAACATTCATTTGTTGTTTTAAAAATTCATCATTTTAGTTGAAAATTCATTTTCTTCTTTAAAAGTGTAACTATTTTGTTGAAAATTGTTAATTTTTTTCGGTTGAAGGTCAGGTTTTTAAAGTAAAAATGGAACTATTACATTTTCAGTTAAAAATCATTTGTTCCTGTTGGATATTCGACTTTCTTTAGAAAATTAATCCTTTCAGTTAAAAATTATTTATTTTTTTGTTGTTAAAAATTCTGTTTTTCAGTTAAAAAGCATTTCTTTGGGTAAAAATTAAACCATTTTTTAAAATCTTTTTTTGTTTTGCTTAAAAATTAGTTTTGTTAGCTGAAAATGTAACTATTCCATTTTTGCTAATAATTATAATTTTTTGGTGGAACATTAAATCTTTTAACTGAAAATGTAGCTATTCCGTTCTTGCTGGAGAAATTTATATTTTTGGTTAAAAATTCAACTATTCGGTCAAAAATTCAATTTTTGAACTGAAAAAGTCACAATTCTATTCTTGTTTGAAAATTCTACTTTATTGGTTGAAAAGTCTACTATTATAATTTGAGTTGATAGTGTATTTTTGTTCTGTTAAAAATTTTGTTGAAAACTCAACTTTTTTTAGAAAATTCGCCTTTTGAATTTTCAACAAAAATATAATATTAAAACCTAAAAGATTGATTTAAAAAGATGGCATCAAAGTAGTAAAATTTTCAATCAAAGAAATGAATATTCGTCCAAAAAGATGAGTTCAAAAAGTTAAAAATTCAACTGAAGATTCCTCGATTTGGTGGAAAATTAATTCTTTAGCTGAAAAGTAAAACTTGAAAAAGTAAAAAGTAAAAGTTAAAATAATTTTTTTCTTCAAAATTCATATATAGTTAAACATTTAACTATTTCATTTTTGATTGATAATTTGCGCATTTTTGAAAAATTCTAAATTATGCAGAAAAATATAACAAATATTATTATAATTTCATTACAACAATAATTTATATCATAATAATTATTATTACAATTACAGTTATGGAATAAATTGTACTAATTAGAAATAAGGAAGATAAAAGTAGGTCATAAGAAATAATTTCATCTTCATTTTCTAAAAATATGATGTTGTTTTCAAAAATGTGGTATTTAATCACGAAAATGGGTTATCGTCGAAACGGAAATAGCTTGCATCAGGAAAATCTGGAACAAACTGTTTCCGTGTGAATTATTTTTGTCAATGGAATAAATAAATAATCAAATATAAAATAATACATTAAATACAAAATATTTTTAGTAAATAAATGTATTATTTATTATTTTTTGTTATATAATCTAACAGTTTTTTAGTTTTTCATGTTCGGGAATTGTATAATTCGACAATTTTAATAACTAATTAATAATTTAGTGGGACGAATCCAAAATCCCGAAAAAGAAAATTCCGGCGCTGTCAAATTCCCAAAAAAGAAAATCTTTCAAACAAAAAATTTTCGAAATGATAAAAAAATATTCAACACATTTTTTAAAACAACTTGCATTTCTGCTAAAATTTTTGAAAAATTTTTCAACAAGAAAAAAATTCTCCCAGATATTTTCTTAGGAATTCAAATAATGTTTTAAAATGTTTTTAAATATTCTTGTAATATTAATTCTTGAAAAAGTAATTTTTTATTTTTCTAGGAATCTAAAAAAAATTAAATTCTCTTGAATCTTTTCAAAGTTTTTTACAAAGCTTCTGCATTCTTTTTTCAAAATAATTAGCATTCTGTATTTTGTATGGAATTTTTTACAAATTTTTAATAATCTTGATAATTTTTTTAAAAGTTATAGATGTAATTTTAATATTATTAACTTTTTTTCAAAAATTTTGGTTCAATCTTTGAAAACCAAAAAATGTACCCTAATATCTTCCTGATTCCTGTTTGAATATATAACAAATCTTTTGAAATTAAAAAAAAAATAATTTTTTAATATTCACTTGAAAATATTATTTAAAGAAAATCATTCGAAATTTTCCTAATAATCTTAAAAAATATGAACTCTATTTGATGCTGACTCGAATTATTCCATAAAATTTTCTAAAATCATCCAATACTACAAAAATTGTTTGAAAATCTTCTGAATACGTTTTTTAAAATTTTTTAAATCTGTAGAAATTTCTGGAAATCTGTTCAAATATTCTTATTGAATTTATTTTTCGAAATAAAAAATCTGCTGAAATCGTTATTTTATAATCATCATTTTATCTAGGCTCGATTTTGTGAAAAGAAACGCGAATTATTATTTTTCACACACAAAATCAGAAAAAATTTTACCAATTATAATTATTATACAAAAATCTATGTTTTGCTTTCAATTCTTCGAAATATTTTGAAATTTTAAATTATTTTTGTAATGTTCTCAAAAAACTTCTATACATCTTTTTAAAATTATCTGCAATTTTCCAAAAGTTTAAAAAAAAATTTTCGTTGAGAATTTCAATTTAAAAAAAACAGCTATTTTATGAAAAATTAAACTACTTCAAAACAAAATTGATATTGAAGATTCATCATTCTAGTTCAAAATTCATTTTTTTTGCTAAAAATGTAACTTTTTGGCTGAAGGATCACCTATTTTGTTAAAAATTTGTATGTTTCGATGAATTTTGAAAGATTTCAAGAGAATTGCCACTTTTTTGAGAATCTTCGGTAAATTTTGTATAATTTCTTTTTTTTTTTAATTAATTTTACGAGAATACTTAAATATATTTCGAAACACTTTTGAAAATTTTTAAAATTTTCAAAACTCAATCTGGAAAGTTTTAGGGCAATTTTTTAGTTTTGAAAGATTTTTTAAAAACTTTTGGGAAATTTCAGATCATTTTAAAAAGATATACAGAAGTTTTGAGAACATTACAAAAACGATTTAAAATTTGAAAATATTTCGAAAAATTGAAAACAGAATATAGATTTCAGAAGATAGAAAAAAATGCAGAAGCTTTTTAAAAATTTTGAAGGGATTCAAGAGAATTACATTTTTTTGAAGATTCCTGACAAAATATAAGGTGATTTTTTTAAAATTCATTTTATTATAATATTTAAAAAGATTTCAAAACAATTCAAAACATTATTTAAATTCATTAAAAAATATGTAGAAGATTTTAAGGCAATTTTTGTTCTTGTTGATGAATTTTTGAAAGATTTTAGGAAAATTCGGGTCGTCTCAGAAGAGATTTAGAATTTCGGAAAAAATTTCAAAAATATTAAAAAATTTCCGAAATCGTTAAAAAAGAACCGAGAAGATTTTAAAGCAATTTTAGAGATAATTTGGGTCCTCAAATTTGGTAAAATCCTGTAAAATACAAAAAATTGTTCAGAAATTTTCTGGATACATTTTTGGCATATCTGAAATCTTCAAAAATATTTTTGAATTTTCTGAAGATACGTAGGAAAATTATATTTATGTTATTTAAAAAATAAATAAACTCAACATTAAATAAACACAAACGTCTCGAAATGACTTTCTTCATTTTATCCTTCTGTTATATTTTTGCATAAATTAATGACGTACAAAAATGAAAATTTTTCAAAATATTATTTTGAATTTTTAACTTCCTCATTGAAAGACGGTTATTGAGTCCAACACATATAAAATGGATTGTTTTTAATGCGAAGGAAGGAAGGTTAAAAAGATTGGATTCGTAAATATTTTTTATTTTTCCATTCAGAAGCTTGTAAATCCCTGTATATACCTCATGTTTTTGGAGATGATGTGACCTACTTTCATATAACTCGTATATTTTTTATTTTTAAAAATACGAATTAAAAGCTTAAATATTATTTTGCCCCAGGTATTATTTTCTACTTATTGATAAATAACCTGTAAATGTTATGGAACAAAAAAAATGAAAATTTTATCGGCTAAGGAATATGAAAATTTGCAATTTCATTATAATTAATTGGCTGAAATGTTCCCTAAACATTTTTCCTCTAAAATAATATGGACAGGATTTCTTTTGAAATATAAAAAAATATTAATAGTATGTACGTTATCTACTTAAATATGTATTTTAGGCAAAAAAATTCAAAATTCAAATAAATTTATATGAAATTAGGAAAATTTTTTAATAATTTAAGTGAATTGAATTGAAAACAATTTAATAATCTTATAAAAATTATTTAACTTCATTAGGTTCGACTGAATTTAGAAAAAATTAAAAGAATTGGAAAAAAATAATAATATTTATAGGAATTCAAAATGAATTCAAAAGAATTCAGGGTGAATTAAAAATAATTCAAGAGAAAGCAAACACATTTTTAAACTCTGACAAATTATATTCAATTAAAAGACTTTCGTTGAAAGAAATGGTTTTGTGTTTCAATTAAAAAATGTTGATGTAAAATGTAATTTTTTTTTTTTTTTTTTTGAAATTTTGTTTTAACTTTAAATATATATCAATGACTGAAAAATATATTTCTCAATGAAAAACTGCAATACAAGAAAAAGCTTTCTATTACAAGAGCAATAAATTACAAAAACTACTATGCACATTTTCAAGAAAAAACTTGCATTGAGGCATTTGTTTTAATCATTATTATTTTGAATAAAAGAGTAATTTAAACAAAAAATATAACGAACATCAAATAATTTTTTTTATCAAAATATTTAATTACTTTGTTTTAAATAAGTAAACGATATTGATGAAAAAATAATCTTTTAATTGTTTGAATTTAATAATTTTTTAGTTTGGGGAATTCAAAAGTGCAGGATATTTGGTAATTTCGAAAATTTACTGTTTCAAATGTTTTCTATTTCTGGAATTTTACAGCTCAAAAATGTAAAATTAAAAAATTGCCGATATTACCGAATTTGAAAATTCCAGATAAAAGGAAAGTCTGAAAATAAAATTGCCGACTGCAAATTATAAAATTCCCGAATCTGAAGAATCGCGAAAATATTAAATTACAGAACAAAAAATAACAAAGAAACAAATGCATTTATTTATTAAACATATTTTTTGTTTTTTGTAAATGAGTCTTGGGGAAGAGAAAATTTGATTTTTTGCATGAAAAATAATAATTTGCGTTTTTCCACAAAATCTTGACTAGATATAATGATTATTATAAAAAGGCCATTTATAAGGTTTTTTTGTTTTGAAGAATTAGTTTAATAACAATATTTGATCAGATTTCAAAAAAATTTATAGAGATTTTTTAAATTCTAACAAAAATATTTAGATGATTTTCAAAGCATTTTTTTGGGATGTAACGATGTTATAAAATTTTTGGGAATAATTCGAGTCAGTTGAAAATATATTTAGGAATTTGAAAAAAATTTCGAATCATATTTATATAAGCTTGAGAACAAAAAAACTTAAAAAATATATTGTTATTCGAAAGTTTAATTTTGCAGATATGAAAAATTACTTTTTCGCTGAAATTATAATTTTGTTGCTTTTTTCTCGAATAAAAAATCTGTATGTTTTCTTGAAAGTTCAACTATTTTTTTTAATTTATCTTTCTGGATTCAAAATTTGCGTTTGGTTAAAAATGCAACTGTTTGTTTGAAAATTGAACCACTTTTTTTCAAATTCATTTTTTTGGTCGAAGATTCATCATTCCAGTTCAAAATTCATTTCTTTGGTGGTAAAAGTAATTATTTTGTGAAAAATTCATATTTTCTTATTAAAAATATTTACTCTTTTGTACAGAACTGGTTGACAATTAGTCTTTTTGGCTGAGGATTTACCTATTTTGTTAAAAAATTTTATTTTTCGTTGAACTTTGAAAGATTTCAAGAGCATAAAAATTTTTTTTATGATTCCTAGGAAAACTTAAATCAATTTAAAATTTAAACAAACATCAATATGAAATATAGATTGCTGATGATTTAAAAAAAAATGCAGAAGTTTTTTAAAAATTTTGAAGGGATTCAAGAGAATTGAATTTTTTTCAGATTCCTATAAAAATGAGTCAGTTCAAACTACTGTAAGTTTTAAGCTGAAACAAATTTTTGCTCAAATTTTGAAAAAATTCTGTAAAATAATGAAAAAACTTTATTCGAAATTTTTTGTTTCAAATATTTTCTTTTTTGGGAACTTTACAGCGACGGAATTTCGTTACTCGGGATTTTTTATTTTTCCCATTATATTAATAATTAATTATTAGAATTATTGGAATTCCCGAAAAAGAAAATATTCTAAATATAATAATTCAGTGAATAAAATTGCCGACACAGAAAAATTTTAGAATTATACATTGACCGAATATGAAAAATTAAGAAGCCGTTAGATTATGTAACCAAAAATAATAAATAATACATTTATTTACTAAAAAAAAGTTTGTATTCATTGTCTTATTTTATATTTGATTATTTATTTATTCCATTGAAAAAAAAATATTTAACACGGAAACCATTCGTTCCAGATTCTCTTGATGCAAGGTAATTGAGTTTGGACGATAACACACTATCGTGAATAAATATCACATTTTTGAAAACAACATGACATTTTTAGAAAATGGAGATGAAATTATTTCTTATGGCCTACTTTTATCTTTTCCTTAGTTCTAATTAGTTCAATTCAGTAAAAAACTGTAATTATTATGATAAGTAATATAATACAAATTATTATTATCATAATAAAATTATAATAATATTTATTATATTTTTCTGCATAATTTAGAAGTTTTAGAAAGTGTGCAAAATACGTAGTTTTTTCAAATCAAAAAATATAAATTTTAAACAAAAAATGAAATAATTAAATTTTTAGTTATAAACGAATTTGCAAGAAAAAGATTAATACTATTTTACTAAAAAATCAAGATTTTTAGCAAAGCATATTAGTTTTCTGGCAAACAGTTTAATTCTCAACTAAATTGAGGAATTGATTTTTTGACATTTTGAACTCATCTTTTTGGACGAAAATTCATTTCTTTAATTGCATATTTTACTACTTTAATGTCATTTTTTTAAATTAATCTTTTAGGTTGGAATATTATCTTTTTTGCGGAAAATTCAACTATTTCTTCAAAAATTAATTCTTTCAGTTGCAGAAAATTTTATCCAAAATATTGAAGTTTCAAGCGAAAAGACGAATTTGATAGAAAACAGTTGAATTTTCAACAAAATAGTAAAATTTTGAAAAAAAATGCACTATAAACTGAAAATATAATAGTAGACTTTTCAACAGGACTTCCGTTTCCGGCATGAATGTGTTAGGTAGCGGTGATTGTGTAGTGCAGATTTGAGTGATTTTGAAGTGGAATTTGAGGTGAGTTGGTGGCAGATGTGTGATTGAGTGTTTTGGTACTGTGAGATTGTCTGAAAAATAGAATAGAAGTGAAGAGGTTGGTGATAATTTGTGAGCTTGAGACTGTTTTGTGTAGGCTGGGAGGTTGGGTTGCTTGGCATGAGGAGCAGGGTGGGGAGACAAGTGTAGCCAAGTGACGACAACAGGGAGGGAAAGGTAGAGAGAAGCACGGACGAAGGTATGGTAGCAGGGTGGGGTAGAGCAGTACAGATATATTTAACAAAAGTTACGTATGGGGTTACAGACAGAGGTCACTGCGAATCGGCTTGATGGGTAATGGAGACAGCGATAGCAAAGAGGAAAGGGATTCGGACGAGGAAATATTCGGTACGCCGAAACTTCAGACAATAAAGAGAGGGCAGTACAAAAAAACTGTAGAACGGGAGAGTTTGAGGGTGGAGAGTTTTGGCTCAATAGAGCCATTCATAAATAGGAAGAGGGATAGGGCGGAGGGAGGAAGTAGTGAGAATAAAATAGAAGCAGGATCTACCCTAAAAAATCCGAAAATGTACAACACCACCGGGAAAAGAACAACACGGCGGG
The DNA here is from genome assembly GCA_932066315.1 of Andricus coriarius. Lineage (NCBI taxonomy): Eukaryota > Metazoa > Arthropoda > Insecta > Hymenoptera > Cynipidae > Andricus > Andricus coriarius. The sequence goes on from CAKNWT010334705.1 coordinate 12,441, forward strand.
GGGGAGGGGGGTGAAAGACGAAGAGAAAGTTGAACATACAGATCAAAAAGAAAATGTACAGTCAAATGAAATGCGTAAAATGATGATGGAAGTAATGGGGATGTATGAAGAAAAGCAGGAGAAAAGAGTAGAGGAAATAAGGAAAGAAATTAGGCAGGAAATGGCAGAGCTGAGAAGAGAAATTAGGAAATGGGAAGAGGTTAGGGAAAACTTAGAGAAAAGGATGCAGGGGCTGGAGAAAAGATTAGAAAAGAAGGAAGAGCCGAATAAAAAAGTAGAGGAGCTGGATGGTAGGCTGAAAAGAATAGAAAGCTCAAATCGTGAGTTTAGAATAGGGGCGAGTGGGATTAAGGAGAAGGAAAGGCTGAGAAAAATAGAACAAAATTAGAAAAGAAAGAGAGAGAAGATAGAAAAAGAAACATACTGACAAAGGGTCTAAGATTAGAGGGGAAGGAGATGATGGAAGGAGTAGAAGAAGTACCAAAAAGGATTGATGCTATGGTAGAGATAGAGGAAGTGCGAGGTGTAGGAAGGGAAGAGCGAAGAGGGGAGGGAATCGTACTAGTGCAGCTAAAAAAGTGGGAACACAAGAGGGAAGTAATGACAAAGAAGAGGATGTTATATAGAAACTCGGAGAGAGTAGAGGATGATTTGACATGGGTAGAAAGGAACATGCAGTATAAGTTACGGAAAATAGCTGAAGAGGAAAGAAAAAAGGGAAGAAGAACATGGGTTAAGTATGGGAGAATACAGATCGAAGGTGTATGGTGGAGTTGGGACGAGGACAGGGAAGAGTTAGTAAAAAATGAGGTATCGGGAAACTAGGAGAGAAAGGATCGGGAGAGAAGGAAATAAAAAATAACAGGGAACAGAAAGAGACGAGAAACGAAAGTAGGGAAGTTTGGAGGATATGCTACTGAAATATAGCAGGCTTAGAAAGAAAGGATAGGGAGTTTATGACAAATTTGACACAATGGGATGTAGTAGGAATGATGGAGACGTGGCTAGATGAAAAGGGATGGGAAAGAGTAAGGGGAAGATTACCAAGAGGTTGCAAATGGCAAGTTCAGAATGCAAAGAGGAAGAATAAAAAATGCAGAGCAATGGGAGGAATGGTGATGGGAGTAAGGAAAGAATGTATAACAGAGAAGGATAAAAAGGAGATGAAAGAATACAAAGAAGGATTAATAGTAGAAGAGATAAATATGGGAGGAGAGAGGTGGAAGATAGTGGGGTCTATGTGAACGGGGATATGCAAGATAAATCAGAGGAGATGAGAGAAATGATGGAAGAAAATAAGCAAGAGATTAGACTTATAATAGGAGATTTTAATGCGAGAACAGGAGATAGAGGAGGACGGGAATGGGGTGGAGACCGAGGAAGGAAATCCAAAGACAAGATACTAAATGGGGAGGGAAAGAAATTGTTGAAGAGCCTAGGGGAGATGGGATGGTTTATCCTAAACGGAAGTATAGAGGGGGATGAGGAAGGGGAATATACACGTTCAGGAGGAAAGAGGGGAACGGTAATTGATTATGTGGTAGTGGACGACGAGGTAAGGGAAAAAGTTAAGAAACTAGAGGTAGGGGACTATACAGACTCGGATCACTTTCCATTAATAGTGACAGTAGAGGGAGAAAGGGCTAATAAAGATAAGGATAAAAAGGAAGCAAAAGTAAAAAGAGCAGGAAGAGGGGATTGGTCAAGGGAAGGCAAAGAACAGTTTGAAGAAAAAGTGTGCATTATCAAAATGGGGGAAGGAAATGTAAACAAGGAAATGGAAATAACGATTGGAGAAATAAAACGAGCATTAGAGTGGACAAGCAAAAAAGAGGTTAGTGAAGGAGGGGATAGAAGTGGTTGGGATGCGGAATGCAAACATGAGAAGAAGGAAGTGAGAAGGGAATTAAGAAAATGGAGAAAAGGAACAAGTAGTGGAGAAGAATATAGGAGAATAAAGAAGGAATATACTGAGTTGTGTGAGCAAAAAAGAGAGGAGGAAAATAAATGGTTTGAAGAAGAAGCGGAGAAGGCTAGGACGGAAGAGGAGGTTTGGAATGTAGTAAATAGAGAGAGAAGAAGAAGGAAAAGAGTAAATCAGGATATTGAGATGGTAGAATGGAAACAATATTTTATGCAATTGCTAGGAGGGGTAGAGAGGAAAGTTAGAAAAGGAGGAAAAGATGGCAGGGAATCAGATGAGGAGGAGGACATTGAAAGGGAGGAAATAATCAAGGTATGACAGATGATGAAAGATGGAAAGGCTCCGGGCATAGATGAGATTCCAAATGAAGTCTGGAAATATGGGGGGACGGAATTAGAGGAATGGACATGGTTAATGTGCAATAGAGTATGGAGAGGAGAGGGGTGGCCAGAGTTATGGAAAGAAGGAATAGTGATACCAATAGTGAAGAAAG
>CAKNWT010334707.1:463-21184 GCA_932066315.1 Andricus coriarius
CCGAATCTAGTTCGTTTAAGTACGCGAAGAATATTATAAATGCAATCCGAACCAGTCCACTTTATTCCGAATTTAATTCCTAATGAGTCTGACTCAATCCGCAGGGGCTTATGTATCTTTTCATTCCGAATCATTCTGCGAGAATCCGAACTTTGCAGAGGAGTTTATTCCGAATGAATCCGACTTACTACGTAGGAGTTTCTGTAAAATTTCAGTCTAAATCAATCCGCATGATTCCTAATTTTGCTTTGAAATTCATTCCGAATAAATCCGAATGATAAGAAATGTAAAAAGAAATAATCCCCAGGATTTGGTCGGGAGCGGGTGCTAATCTGAAAAAGCGCCCCTAGCAAAATCAAAGTAAAATTGCAGCGGTAACCACGCCTCACGTCCCTGAGATAGGTGATTACATTTTGCGACGCATTCAATACGATGATCCGGCACAAGTCTAGTACACCCTGAGGAAACGGAGCGACCCAAGGACGACTGCCTTCTGCATTTTCCCCGCAAGCGTTTTAGCATTTTGTTGTCACGCAGGGATGCTTTTCAGTCTATTAACCAGTGAAATCTTGGCACCTCCAAGAGCGCCGATGATCAACACGATGAGCTTAACAGATTAATGCGGGTATATCCGTCACTTGGAGTGAGCAACACAAACAATTCTCGAGAATATAAAGTTCCAGTATATACAATACTTCTCATTTTCGACAATTGACTTTATCTCACTAGAAGCCTTTAGCGGAGCGGTATTTGGACTACTGCCGTAAGAGTGACATAGATGGTAGTAAAAAGCACTCTCAGTGCTGTATTGTATCTTTGTATGTAGGTCGTTCCCACATGTTTTGGACATAGTATGTATCGTAGATGCTCGAGGTGTGCATGACACGCTCTACAGCTGTCATCGGGAATGGCTGGGCTCAAAATATTTCGAGGGTATGCTAGGGTGGAAATGACACCGTTTTGACATACCAAAATGAAACCCTCCGTGCTCAACTTCAACCTGGGTGATTTAAGGAAAGCAATCGTTAGCTCACACGACATCGACTGATCCTCCACAGTTCTGTGGAAGATGACGTACATCTTCTGGTTCAGGAGCTGTCCGCGGAACTTTTTCTCTTGTGCTTCCTTAATTCAGGCATGCGATCCCATGTAAACTGGTGAATAAAATTTTGAAAAGAACAGAACTAATATTTTTCGTGTTAGCTAAAGGCTTAGAATTTAAGTGTGTTTTGCCAATAAATAAATAAAGGCATTGTTATATTTTTCGAATATTAAAATTTAGACTATAAGATAGCGCAGATTTCAGGGATCACCTTGTACATTTAGCTAGAATAGCTTTTGGTGAATAAACACCTGTTTCTGATACGACAATCGTATTCCTTTCTCCATGCAAACCCTTATTATTATCATTATTAAAGAAAATATCCGAACAATTGAAATATTGTTTCTAAAAAGTTAACTAGCCAAAATCCGGCGGTTGCAATATATATATATATATATTGTAAAGATTTTTTTAAGTTTCTTTAATTTAAATATAAAAGTTCTAAATATCTTTTCAACTGATTTAAATTTTTCGTAAACTTTGTAAAAATCCTGTCAAATAAAAAAATTGTTTTGAAAATTTTCCCGATTCTTTTTCGACATTCCGAAAATCTTCAAAAACCAACCAAAAGGTACATTTTTGAAATAGTAGTGGAATTTCGAGAAAGAAAGATGAATTTTGAACCAAAAGAGAAGGAATCTTCAGCAATAAAAAACAATTCTAAAAGAATAAATTAGTTCAATTTTTAACAAAAGAAATGAGTTTTGAACAAAAATTAATATTTGACAAAAAAGTATAATTTCCGACAAAATACATCAATTTTCTCCCAAACAATTTAATTTTCTACTGAATAGGTCAACTTTAACGAAAATGATGATTCTCTAATCGAAAAGGAAATTTTTAACGGTGTAGATGTATTTTCAACGAAAAAGATGAATTTTCTAAAAAAAAATAATTTCAAATGAATTTTTTGGTTTGATTAATAATTAGAAGTGAATGTATCTAAATGTATTAAAATTTTTTAAATATTTGTTGAATCTTTATAAAGGAATCAGAAGGATTTTAGCGTAAAGTTTTTAGTTGTGGATTTTTTTTAAATTAATTTTATGGGAAGGCAATTTTTTTCTGGTAGAAAGATTTCTGAAAAATGTTAGGAACAATTCGAATTGTTTTGAAAAATGCTTAAAATTTTTGAAAAAATGTTTTAAATAATTTAAAATTTGAAAACAGTGCCAAAATTGTCAAAAAAGAATCGGGAAGATTTTAAGACAATTTTAGGAATAATCGGAGTAAGTCTAACAACTACAAGTTTTAAACTGAACCAAATTTTTCCTAAAATTTTGAAAAATTCTGTAGCGTGTCGTATATTTTATAATTCAGCAATTTTCTGTCACAAATTTCATTCTTCGGGAATTTGCAAATTCGGAGTTTTTATATTTCGGCAATTTTACAATTTCCGAAATTCGTGGTTTAAAATATTTTCTTATTTGAGAATTTTACAGCCCCGGAATTATGTTTTTCGAGATTTTTTAGACGTCCCATAAAATTAATAATTAATTAATGAAATTAATAAAACTCCCGAAGCAGAAAATATTCGAAATATAACAATTATTTCGTAAATAAAATTGCGGACACAGGACAATTTTCGAATCATACAATTTCAGAATATGAAAAATTAAAACACTGTTACATTATAAATCATAAAATAATAAATAATAAACATTACATATTATATAATGAAAATATTTTTTGTTTGATGTATTATTTTATATTTGATTATTTACTTATTCCACTATCAAAAATATTCAAACGGAAACCGTCTGTTCCATATTCTCTTCATGCAAGGTAATTCAGTTTCGACGATAACACATTTAATTCGTGTACAAACAGCACATTTTTAAAAACAACATATTTTTAGAAAATGAAGGTGACATTATTTCTTATGACCTGCTTTTATCTTTTCATTATTTCTTATCATTTCGAATTATTCGGTAACTTTAATTATTATAATCAATAAAACATAAAAAATTATAATAATTTTTATTATAATTTTTTACATAAATTTTGTCAAATTAAACAGATAATAAAAAAAATCATTTCTTTAATTCAATGAAGGAAGAGGAACTTATTATCAAGAACAAGGCAGAGCGTCTTTGAAGGATGACAACAGAAGTTTGATAAGAATAACTACTTTTCATGGTGTTGTTTCCAACTAGACTAGAGATAAAGAGAGCCGTAAGCAGGGCGGTGCCGTCAATGCCCCGCTCAGGGCGGCAGTCTCGAGGGGGCGCAAACGGGAACCAATTTACTAAATATTGTCCCGTGGCGTCTGGGAGAAGGGCACAAAATGATCAAGCTACGCTTCTGGAGATAAATGAACATTTTCCTCGTTTTCGAGGTTGCTGGATCAAAAATCACAGTATATAAATGCCCGTCATCAGCATTTCGGTATCAGTAGAAGAAAAAGAACTAGACTCTCCGATTTTTCTGCTATATTTTTGTGAAGCACCACGATGAAGGTCTTAATCATAGCTTTGTTGGCACTTCCGGTCTGTGAGTACACGTGGAGAAATTAAATTAATTAAACAAATTATTTCTTATTTAGAAAGCAATTAATTTTACAATGTTGTTCATATTCAAACGTAAAGGATTTACCAAGCTTTTAAAATTTTCAAAATTTACTACTATTTTTTCACATTGCAAGAACATATGGATTCAAAGGTTTTCCAATCTGAGATCAAAAATACTGATTATGGATCTAAAAAGGTTTATCTCATTATAGATTGATTAATTTCTACTCAAAAGAGAACAAAATTTTTCGATTTCACAACTAAAATGATTTGACGAAGCGCATAAAAAATTATCATCACTCGTGAAAAAAGGAGAATGTTTATATAGAGCAGATATCTTATTTAGGGGGATACCATAAACCATGAGGCCACCCTTTGGTGCTACGTGCTACATGTATTTTGCTGAAAATTTTTTGTTTTTTTTTTTGGGTAAAGAATTAATCTTTCTGGTTTAAAAATCAAGTATTTGGGTTAAGATTTATTCATTTTGTGTAATAATATTTTTGGACTTATTATTGTTTTCAGTCAACAATTTTCTGTTTTCTGGCCACGCGTTTTAATATTTTTTTAACACTTGAGTGTAAAACCACGTTGCCTTTCGTAGAAACCCCCCTAAAAAACCTACTTGGTTTATGGAAGACCCCTCATAAGCGGCTATAAAATTATATTTTGCTCTTTCACATATTTTCAAAAACAAATTAAAAAATTTGCATCACGGTTGCAATTTACAACACAAATTATTTTAACCGTTGAATTTAAATTAATTGTTAAGGATCGGAAAAAACATTGTATTTTTTCATTTTAAATAGAGCGATTTCAAGTGATTAAAAAGTCAAACATGTTTTCAACAACAATGAGTGCGAGATTTTCGAGATATTTTGTTTCGCACACTTTTTTTAGACTAGCATCATCAATCTTGCGCATATAGTTTTCCGATTACGGAGGTAAAAAGATTTTTTTTTACGAAATTCAGACAATTAAACAAGATTTTTAAAGATTGCAGATTTGTCACAACAAAATGTCAATAAGAAAGTTAATTTTTAATGAAATATAGGCTTCGTAGCCTATTAAGCAGTTGATGATATTTCAAACCTCTCCGCCACTACACCCCCACCACTCCTCTACTCCACCGATTCCCCCTCTCCTCGCTAACACAATTAAACGCTCCCCTTCACCTTCACCTTCTTCGACTATCTTTCTCAAGGCTTTACTTCCCCTTCCACACTCACCCTCATTTCTAATCAGTTCCCCTACTTCCCCCTACTTAAACTTACATCCCATACTCTCCCTACCCTTACTTCAATTTACATTTCCTTTAAAACTTAGTTGTTTTAAATAAAAAATCATTTGAAATTTAGCCAGGAATCTTAAGAGAAAATTTTTATTTTATTTCAACCTTGGAGAATTCTTGAAAATCTTCTGCATTTCTTTGGTAAGATTCGAAAATCTACATATTTAAAAAAGAAATTTTAATATTATTTTCAAAACATTTTTTTTTAAAGATTTTTTTCAAACACTTTTTTTCAAACAATGTTTTCAAAACATTTTTTTTACAATTTTTTTCAAAACATTTTTTTACATAATTTTTGTAATTAGAATTATTTTTACAAAATTAACAAATGTTTTGGTTCAGGTTTCTGCAGAATTGTTGGCTTTATTATTGAAAAATCATATACAATTTAAAGGTTCTCCATCAGAAATAAAATTTTACAATTAAAATTCCTCATTTGGAAACTGTGATTTTCAAGAGTCAAGAAAATTCAAGAATAGAAATTTGAGACGAAAAATACAAATATGACATAAAGTTGTCCAAAATTATAGGTTTAATTTTTGTAATAAAATTAATATTTTAAATAACTTATTTCTAGGAAAACACGCCAGCATACCATTATTGTTCGAATCTTTCAATATTTCTTTCAAACAATTTCTTTTTTTTTTTAATTAACAATAGCAACTTTAGAAGATAGACACTAACATTATAAGCAAAAAAATTGATTCAGATAGTAAATTTTCTTTTAAACTTTATGTTTTTTGTTTAAAATAACCGATTTCCAGTAAAAAATGTATTACAAAAAAATTTACAAATGTCGGGTTTTATTCAAAATACCAATGATTTAAAAAAAAACACTGACATAAGATATAAGAGAATTATTCAGAATTCTAAATCTTTTTTCCAAGTTTCAATATTCTGTGAAAAACTTTAATATAATTTCAATGTGAATTACTAGAAAATGGTACAATATCAAATTACAAACTAAACATTCACAGCTATCAAAAATTAGAATAAAGAATTTACAATAATTTTTTTTGAAGATTTTCAACTCTAGTCATAAAAATTCGGCAGATTCCCTGATTTCCTAAAAATCTTTGAATTCCACGAATTCTTTAAAATCCGTAAAAGTTTGTAATTGCTCGAAATCACTAAATTCCCGGATTTCTCTGGATTCCCTGAATTTTTTGATTATCCTGAATTTGCTAAAAAATCTAAATTCCTTGCATTTCCTGACTTGGTGAAAACCTCTGAATTTCCTAAGTTTCCTGAGGTCTTTGATTCCTCTAAATTCCCTAAATTCCAGAAATATTCTGAATCCTCCGAATTCCTCTAATTTTCTAAAGGCTCTAACATTTTCGGGATTCGCTCTAATCCTTGAATATCGTGAATTCATTGAATATTCAGAATTATCTGAAATCCTGTAATATTCTGAATCCTCTGAATTCCTCGAATATTCTGAATTCCTGAAATTCTTTGAATTCTCAAAAGCCCGTGAATTTCTTCAATTTTTCTTAATCCTTTAAATTATTTGGGAGTCCTTGGAATTCAAGGAATTTTAATAATTTCGGAAATTCCGCGAATTCAAGGAATTCAGATAATTCAGACATTCATTGGTATTGAAACGGACATATTTTCATTGTCTTATTTGTATAATTCAAGAAAAAGTGCGCATCCTATGAATTTTTTTTTTGTTATTGTACATTTTATTGCAACTTCTGCTGTTTTTCCATAAAAATGTGTTCATTTTCAATGGTTTTTTTACGATTTGGATCAAAACGCATTCTAGCGTAAAGCCGTTCAATGAAAATTCGTAGATATCATTTAGGCGACAAATTTTGTTGAATAAAATGTTATTGTAGCTTGTGTCCTTTTTCCAAAAAATGAATTTTTTTATTTTAAATGTATTTTTACAACCAAAATTTTTAACAAACTTGTAGACCTTTTCCGGTGGAACAACTTTTGCTCTTTCATTTTTTTTCTCTTGTTTGGTGTTTTCAAAGATTAGGCTTTTTTATTTTCAACGCTATTTTGTACGAATTTATAGCCTTTTTTGGGCTACCTTGCGTCGTTTATTTATTAATTTGATTTTTTCATGGTTAATATTAATTTTCACGATTAAAACAAAAACTACGAATGCTATCAAAAAATGATTGATAACAAATTTTTAGCCCTTTTTTAGTGCACAATTTTCGTCTTGTCATATTTTCTTTTATCGCTTATAGTTTGACCGCAAAATGGATATGTTATGTTTTTAATTATTTTTTTGTGCGATCAAAATTAGAATTTTTAATTTTTCAAGAAAATTCAAGAAGACCTTATAACGATCTTGTAGGGTGTTTAAAAAGCAACATTTCTCTCCTTTTGACTTTTTTTCATATCGTGCATAACAAAACTTTGAAAATGGTTTAATTTCATTTTTATAGCTTTCCAAATTGTACTGTTCGGAAATAATTATAATTTATGGTTAAAAAATAATAGAAAACAATGATTAATTAGATAATTTATTTTGACTTCGATATTAAACTAAAATATTAATATTATTTCATTATTATTTAATAGCAATTCATATTAAACGATATTAAATTTTTAAAACTTAATTAATTTTACAACTTGAAGATGAACTTTTTTGAAATTAGAATATAAATTAGCGGGTTCCCCACAGTTCTGCAAAACTTTGAATCCTCTGAATTCTGAAAAAGCCTTGATTTCACCAAATTCCCTGAATTCCTTGATATAGCATTCTCGGAATTATCTGAATTCCCTAATTATGCGAAATTCCTGAAATTCCAGGAATTCTGTAAATAACCTGAATTCGTTCAAATCTTGAGAATTATTTGAATTCCCTGAATTCATAGACTCCTTGCATTTCTTCAATTCTTCTAAATTCCTCTGAATTCTTTGCATTTTTTCAAGTCCTCGAAATTCATGGTTCATGATAATATTCTAAGAAGATTTCCAGGAAGTTAAAAGAATTCAAAACGATTTGAAAGTTTGAAAGCGTTTCATGAAATACAAAAAAAATGTAAAATCGTTAGAAACTTAATACTTTTGAGGTAGATATCTTATTTTCCAAAACCCTTTCGACATTAATCTGTGAAAAATATAGAAAATTTGTTTGAAAAATGAAAGCATGCCTCTCAAATTATTTCTTTATGTGATGAAAGTGTACAGTTTTCAAATTTGAATAATATTTAATAAGTTTATTCTTAACCAAACAATTAAATTTTACAACAAAATGTATAGATTTTCAACCAAAAACATGAATTTTCGATCAGTAAGAATAATTTTCTACCTCGAGAAATGATTTTGAACTAAAATTATTAATCTTCAACGAAACAAGTCAATTTCTAAAAAAGTGATTTAAATCTTAAGCAACTACACCCAACTCTCGGATTCTATTCCCGCGGTCTCGGCCTTCCTAGAACTGCTGGCCCACGCAGTTTCTCAGCGCACAGGGCGAGAGACGATTGTGACTCTCGTCTCGGAAGGGTCGCAGCGCGCGAGTACTAAAACGAGTATATTGCGCAATATTATGCATTCAAATTGGAAATGGTTTATGCGGCCCCCGACTTGTGGCCAAGGCTATTTTCAGACAACCCGCGAAACTGGACTGAATCCGAGAGTTCGGTGTAATTGCATTTCCTTCCATCTGTTTTTTCCATATAGGATTATTTATTTTGAAATCTAGTATGTAAGAAACCTTCCAATCCTCATGAAAAAATATATATTTCAACAATTTCAAGGTTTGTCAAAATCGTTACAAACACCCCAAACGTTGGGCAAAGATGGTGTACAAGATACACTGAACGTTTGGTTCAATTTGACGCCTGCTGATTTGAAGAAAGAATGTAGCGTTAATTTCGATAGTAAGTGGCAAGAAATTGGTGCTTCCCTTATAAAACTTGGAGCAGTTTTCGATAGTATTCATGATGAAGTATTAAAGGGAGCAAAGACTTATACTGAGCAACTTCGAAACGAGTTTAAGGATAAATGTGGGAAAAGTGATACTGTTAAGACTGCAAGAAAGAATGTCGTTAAAACAGCACTACCATGCGCCGATGAAAACAGTGTGAAGATACATGCTAAAAAACCTGAAAAAGTCGACTGCTAAAACTTGTTCAAAGTTAAGCTACTGTAAGTTCTTCAATTGTTTCATATTCATTCTATATTTCAATTTTAGTACACCCGACCCTCGGTTTAGGAACTCACGGTTTAGGAATTCCTAGAATTGCTGGCCCATGCTGATTATCAGCTCAAGGGGCGAAAGATGGGTACGATACTTGCGTCGGAAGGGCCGCAGTGCGCGAGTACTCAGTCGTGTATATTGCGCAATGTTATGCAATCCAATTGGAAACGGCTCAGGCGGCCCTGACTGTTTGTGTTTTGATACTACTGGTTTAGGAACAAGGCATTTGCAGGCAAACCGCGGCAGTGTTCCTAAACCGAGAGTTGGGTGTAATAGTTATTTTTTCTGTGTGACTCAACCAAATTCTCGTTTAATAAGTTAAGCCAAAGCAACTGAGAGGAGGAGAACGCCAATTTTAAATTTCAGATTTTGTGCATGATTCTTAATAATTTTTGTAATGAAAGCTCATTACTTACGTGTTGACTTGCTAAACCTTGACATGCGATTTTTCGCTGTTTCTAAGAGAATACATGTTGAAATAGTCGCCAGAGGTCATATAGAGGTTGGCGAAAAACAAATTTCCGTTGCCTCAGGTAGTAGCGCTTTTGCTTCACAGCCTAAAGGTTGAGTGTTCGATTCTTGCTGCGTGCACATTTTTATTTACTAATTTGTCATTTATTTGAACGTTCATGGATATAAATTGTATTTTTAATTGCTTTTTGCACCTTAAGAAAAAAATATTAATTTTAAATGATTTCGAATGTCAAATTTTACAATATTGTAATTTCAAATTCAAATGTTAAAAAGATCAGGACAACTTCACTATTTATTTTTCCAATAATGCAAAATCTCATATTTAAAGCCTCGATACTCAGTTTATAATTTTATAATTTTAGATTCAAATATTCTATGTTGTTTGGTTTCAATTCTGAACGTAGAAAATTGTCTGTTTTTTTTAATCCTTCGAAATCGTAAATTATCATATTTTGACTTTACTGTTGCACAATTTTTCAGTTAAAAGGATTTTTAATTAAACAATTTTGAATCAAATGCCTTCACAAATTGTTAAACGCAATGAAAAAGTAAGACAATAGTTTCTCAAATTCAAGACTTAAAACCCAAAAGATTTCACCACCGTAAGTATTGAAAATTAAATTATTTTTTATTTGAAAATGTTTCAACTTATTCAGCATTTCAAACTAAACTTTAGCAAAACAATATCAAATTGGAACGCTACAAATTGTACGATTACAAACATTGAAATCTTATATAGCAATCTTGTTATGTATTTTTTTTCATTTGAAATTTTCAACGTAATATCTTAAGATTATACGATTTTCTGTTGAAGATTAAAATAAATAAATTCAAAAAATATTTGAATTTACTTAAGATAATTCAAATTTCAAAGGGTTTGCCGTTTCAAAGTACTGAATTTTGACTGTTTTTTTTTATAGAATAATTTAAATAATTATGATTTCTTTGTGTAATAAAAATTAGAAATTGTAGAATTTCAGAAGCTTCTACTTTGAAACTTTCAATTAAGTTTGCAATGTCGAATTGTCATATATTAATCGCTTTGAATTGAAAATACTTTATATTGAAAAGATTTTGATTCCAAATTATTCAATTTCAAACGCTTCTATTAGAAAATGATATCAACTATTGATTATTGTTTCAAAAATTTTTAAAACTACTTCTCAAATTTGCTTTAATAATGGATTTTTCAATTCTTTATGTTTTCAATTTTAGGAAATAAAAATCGAGAAATGTGAACCCATTTCTTGCTAGTGTTCAAATATTTTATAATTGCGATTGTAAACTATTAAATTATTTTCGCACTTCAGGGGGATAAATTTTCAACTGATTATATGTTTTGATCGTTTATTTTTTTTAGCGGGATTTACATATTTGATTAATTACTGGCTGATTGAACCGTTTTCGCGATTTGTTAAACAATTGATTGGTTGAAGTACACAGCATTATTTTTTTCATTTTGTATTTCATATAACACATAAAAATGGTTAAATTTGAATAGTGCTTTATTTTCAGAACCAAGCAAAAAGATCAAAGCGGGGCAAAAAGTGGCAAGACAACCAAAGGACAATATATATGATGACTTGGAATGTATCAATTGATTATGAATCTAATTACTTAATTATGCGCTGTACTATACACGGGTTTTACTGCGATTTTCCTTGTGTACTACAAAAAAAGAAATATTGTATATTGTAGGTTAATACTGGTACAGATATTGTTTTATTTTATCGGTTTTATAAGACGGGCGCAGCCGCTTGAGTGTTGAATGTATTATTATTATTATTATCATCATCATAAAATAACCAAACTAATTAGCGTGAAATAAAGATTTATTACTAACAGCAGTCCATTGTGTATGATTTTATATTCAGGACTCATGTTATTGTTGTATTTAAAAATAACGTAATCTAAGTGCAATCATATGTGGTTCAACATTCAAAAAAATGTTTTATTAAATCTAAACGATCTGTGGCCTAATTGGTTCATTTTTCTACAAGACTTCTATACGAAAACGCACTATACAAAGGTACTAACCACGTGCATTTGTGATTTGATAACACTATTAAAAAATCTTGAAATCTAATGCTTTGTTTATAGCAACAAGATCATTATTTTCACAACATGAGTAGAAACTTACATCTGTTTTGAGAATTTAATACAAGAATTCGTAGTTAGAACGAGAAATTCAGTGAAAAACATAAATATCGATTATAACCCTCCAGGTATCAATCGGAAAAAATGTCTGTAAAATTCACGAATCAGTAGCTAGGTCTCGGATACGATATATAAAAATAAAGTATTAAATCTTATTTCTATGAAAAATGTATGGAAAAATATAGAAGTTTTTCATGCACAGTTTGAATTTCCTAAAAACACTTCCCGAAAATTTAAGACTTGAATATATAAAGCAAAATTTTATTTGTGCGATTTAAGTTATATTAATTTATAACTTATCAACTCGGAACAGTCGAACCCTCAAGACACTTCTGACTCACCAATTTCTAAACATACACCAAGAGTGCGTAAACGGACACAGCCGTCGTGTTGAGCATAAAATTTTTAACAAACGTAAGTTTGACAATTTTTTAGTTTGCATATCATTAAGGTATTTCCCTTTCGGCGAGCCTCTAGGGGTAAGCGTGACACTACCCGATTCGGGTAGTGTTTTTCAGGTGGATAGTTTCTTGTAGTAAATAACTACAAGTGTGGGCTCACCACACCCACGATTGTGTATTTGAAAAATATTATATTAACAAAGATATCGGAAAAAGTTGCAAAATCGAAGTATTATAATTGTAATGGATTAAAAACAGTGCAAATAGGCGTAAAATTCTTGAAAATTCATTCTAAAATACTAATTGAATGTGAATAATTGGTTCAAAAATTGAAATGATTACTACTAAAAATAGGTTGAGTCCAAATTGACGGAGTGTCCGTTTCGGTTTTACTACACGGCCGGTCTAAGCGTACGGACTGTTCGTACTTTTAGCTTTGCCTACACGGCCGGGCTGATATTACAGTGAATACATTTGATTTTAGTAAAGCAGGTGGATTTATAATAAATTAGGATTAGAAGTATCTAAGTTGGTCTTTTCTCGATTTGTGACGTCACAGCGAAGTAATGTGGCATTTAGTCCTCTAGAGAACCAAGTAATGCCATGCGAATTCCCAATCCACCCCTTCTCCCTGAAAATGCGCATAGCAACTTGATTCTTCTGAACGAAGGTGGTCGCTCGACCCGTTGCGGTGATTGGGAAAAGCATCGTGTGCAACAAGCGGGATACAGCTTCGATTACCAACGAGCATGCCGTTTGCTAATCGACGCTCTATTGTGTTATAAATCACAGCTATGGTGTAAGAAAAAACTTCGGAACACTCATAAGTTTAATAACGGATGCAGAGTTTATTACATCAAACTGAATTAAATTGTTACATTAAATACGACTCAAAAGTGTACTTTAATAATCGACCGATATTTCGGAGGCTTGTTCCCACGTCGCTATCCTCACGGCGAATCTCGTCCAACTGCGACGAATCGCCGGCCATCCTAAATTCAACTCAACACATAGTCATCGAATCGCTTCGGTGAACGTATTTCTCGTCGTGCTCTCGAACGGTCTACATTATCTTGTGTCACTAATAGAATTTTCTTTCACGCTCTCCCTTTCGTCATCTGACCCTTCGAAATTTTTGCGACCACGCCAAATTTTTAATTGCGTTACACGAAAAGTAGTTTTTGTTTTACATGGACCTTGCGCGTTTAAATTCTGTACTAGTTACGTGTCCGACCCTAACACCTCCGTGATCACCATGGGTCCCTCATATCTGGACTGGAGCTTGTTTGATTCTCCAGTGGCAATCTTATCGGCTTTAACGAAAACTATATCACCATTCGAACGGTGTCTTTCCCGTCGTTTTACGAATTGCTGTATTAATGTCACGCTCAAGGGTCGGTAGGGTTAGGTCCTAATCCCGCCCCTCAGCATCGCTTAAATGTGACTGCACGGCTGGAATAATGGTCTGATTGAGCCATTTTACCTGCCCGTTAGCCTGAGGGTGACGATTTGAAATTATCACGTGCTTCATGCCGTATTCTCGACAACAATCTGTGAATTGATTCGCAGTGAAGGGTGTTCCTCTGTTCGAGATAAACCGTAACGGGGTTCCGAACCTCTCTATGAATTCATCGATCCGTTTGACGGTCGTACTGGCCATTTCATATTTCACCGCATACAATTGTACAAATTTGGTCAAATTACAAATAGCTGCAAGAACGAAATTTCTTACCTCTACCAGTCGTGATAAAGGGGCCCAAGTGGTCAATGCGCACAGTTTCGAAGGGACGCTTGCCTACAGCAATAGGATGTAACTGCCCTGGCTGTCGACTTACCACATTCTTTTCAAGGATACATTCTACGCAGGATTTAATGTGTCTTTTTACATACGGCCACATGCCCAGAAAATAATAGTGTTCTCTAATTCGGGCGACTGTCCGGTCAACACCATAGTGGCTTGTGAGATCGTGATTTTTAATGACAAGAGCCTTTCTCATCGCTCGCGGCACAACATTCATTACATAGTCAAATATCTCCCCTGATTTCGCATCGCGTCCGTTCACTTGCGGGCTGCTTTCTCTACGGGAGCTCGGGATACGGCATCTATATGATGCATTTTGTCGTCTTTCCTGTGAATTATGCTATAATTAGATTCTGCAATTGACCCTAGCCATCCTACAATCTGTCGATTTTTCGTTTTCAAAGAATTGACATAAAGCAAAGACTGAGAATCTGTGCAGACAATAAAATGTAAAATAATTACCATTGGACGAAGACGCTACATCGCCCACACTATTGCCAACATTTCCAGTTTTCTAGAAAGGTAGGTACGCTTTACATCCGAAGTAATAAGTAATTGCAATTTTATTCTAAAATTCTCCAAACAATTTTCTCATTACTTCATTAAAATAAAACGGCGCATTAATAAGTCCAAACATGGCTTTTTCAAATTGACTACAAGTCGATATGTACCATATTTTTAATTGAAAGAACAGGACAAAAGTATGGGGATTCTGTGTCCGTAACTACTTCGACTCTACGATACTCAGTAAAAATGTCACGAATAATTTCACGGTCCCGTGCACTTGCACGATTAGGTTTAGATGGATGGGGTGCGGATCCTTCTTTCTTCGTCATATCCATGTCTAATAACGAAGTACGCCCCAATTCTTTCAAATGCCTAGAAGTAAACTCGCGAAACTCGTTCATAAAATTTACCAATTCTTCTTTTCGTACTATCGACGTATATACGTCAACTGTCACTCCGCTATCTAGCACCTGATCTATTCTACGTTCCAACTGCGGCGCGTTACTCGCCATGGTCAGTACAGAGCTGGGAATTGTTTCTCCCTCATTTACAATTAAATTATCTTTTGACTGATTTCCCAGAAGCAACGTAATCTCACAATCATTAAATTTTATTTGAACCAAATTGACAGTTCCCGGGACAAAATTTACCGATTTCTGAATAACTATGTTCGCACATCAGACCTCTGCACGTCATTCGGCACTATTCGAAATACCATATCGCCTGCGGTACATTTCCCCATTGTTAATTCTTCCCGAATAATTCCTGGCGACTTTGTCTGATTTCCCGGTTTACCGAACCCTATCAACACATTCGGAGCTCTAATAATAATAAATCCATTTTCGAGTACTACTGACGCGTTGAAAGTACAATACGAACTTCCGGGGTCGATGAACGCGTCAATCAACTCCGTACCGACCTGTACTTGTTTCACATACTTTGCAATACTGTCATTAGAAGCAAAAGTTATATTAACCTCAGCACACGACAATTTCCTAGGTTTATTGCATTTACTAGCGACATGTCCCATCTCTGAACAATAAAAACATTTTATTTCTCGCGGTTTTGTTCAATTTATGGGTATATGCCCAGACAAATTACAGCGATAATACTCACGTTCTCTCGCTGATGTAGATGCTAACGCTGAATCTGTATTCTGACGCAAAATCGCCGTAATGGCTTCAATCACTTGCTGCATCTCGTTTCTAGGCTGCTATTGCCCATTTCCAGGTGGCTGTTCATAATTAGGTTGCTCCTGTTCAATTACAGGTTGACGTACCAATCCAGGTTGCTGATGTTGAAAATTTTTCGGCTGCCGGATATTTTGTGGTTGCTGCAAAAGTTGATTTTCCACTTTCCGTCCAGCTATATTCAGCAAAGCGTTAGCTGCAATTTGAGCCTCCATTGCACTGGCCCAGCACTTTTCAGACACAAGATGGCACAGTCCTCGAGAGGAATGAGCAAAACATTCCACTTCAGAAATATTATAAATCACAGCTATGGTGCAAGAAATAACGTCGGAACACTCATAAGTATAACAAAAGAATGCAGAGTTTATTACTTCGAACTGAATTAAATTGTTACATTAAATACGACTCGGAACAATACTTTAATAATCGACCGATATTTCGCCGCGTTGGCTAACCTTATCTCGCTCAAAACCTGAATGCTTACCCGAAGCTTATTCGTACGATACTATCGTCACGACGACTCTCGTCCAACTGCAAAAAATATATTTACGAATCACTAGAATATCCCTTTTAGAAAAACCCGAAATGTGTCTATTTTTGTAAACACAAAAACTGACGAAACAAATTTTGAAATTTGCATAGCAAATATTCCCTGGTGGAATTTTCGAACTCATTCGGAATCAAAATGATTTCGTCTGAATGCGTCTGATTCCGAGCAATTGAATCCGTATCCTTCCGTGCGAAATCTGATTTTCTGTAAAATTTCAGTCTGAATCAATCCGCATGATAAGCAATTCTAAAAAAAAAGAATTCCGATTGAATCCGCGTAAATACGACATTTTCGATTAAAGTTATTCGGATGGTATCTGCATGATTATGAAATTCACACACACGCGATCCACCCTCCCCACACACACACACACACACAGAGCCAGACACACATAGGAATGTCGCGATACATGGCTGGCCAGTAATACTGAACCGAGGCTCTCCGGTGTGTCTTGTCAATTCGCAGATGTGCGACCTGCGGGTCGTTGTGTACCTCATCAAAGACTTCTTGTCTTCTTTCGGCGATGTTCCAACCATGAAATTTCCTTGGGGTTTCCTCTACCTCGCGCAGTCGTTTACGGTACCACTCGTCCTCCACCGCTTCCACATCAGCTATGGGGTATGCTACTTCCTCCTCATATATTCGAGAACGGGCGTCAGACACGTGGTGCAAAGCTCCTTTCCGGTGTACGACCACGAAATCGTATTCGAGGAGGTCAAGTGCCCATCGCGCAAATCGACCAGTTGGATTATGGAGATTATGTAGCCATCGCAACGAACTGTGATCGGTAATTACCCCGAAAAGAAATTCTTCCAGGTTGTGACGGAATTTTCTAACCGACCAAATCACGGCTAGGCATTCCTTTTCCGTGACCGAGTACTTCATTTCTGCGTTCGAGATCGTCCTACTGGCGAAAGCGATCACCCTCTCAACGCCATCTTGCATCTACGTCAAGACTGCCCCGAGGCCGAAGTCGCTCGCGTTAGTCTGGAGTACAAACGGGATTTCAAAGTCGGGATATGTCAAAATCGGTGCCGTAGCTATCTGTTCTTTAAGCTTAGCGAACGCGCTTTCTTGTTCGGTTCCCCATTCCCATGGGACGCTCATTCTAAGCACTCTATTCAGTGGTTCCGCGTCAGTCGCAAAGTCCGGTATAAAGCGACGATATCACGATGCCATCCCCAAGAAACGGCTCAGTTGCTTTATTTTCCTTGGGGCTGGGCAGGAGAAACGAGGCTCGACCTTGTCCGGATCGACTTGCAAACCCCTTTGAGTCACTAGGAACCCGAGATAACGTACTGTTAGTCTCCCGAATTCGCATTTCTTTGGGTCAATAGTCAGTCGCTGGAATGTCGCAGGGGCTCCTGACAGTCCAAAAAGCATCCTTGTGAACTGAAAGAGCTCCATTCTAGGGACTGTAAACGCTGTGTACTCCCTACTGTCTTCGACCGTCGGTATTTGGTGGTACCTCCACTTCAAATCTAGGGTCGTTATGTACTTTGCGGCGCGGAGTTGCTCGAGGATCATGTCCATTTTTAGCAACGGATACGCATCCTGTTTAGCCACCTTGTTGAGCCTACGGTAGTCCACGCAAAATCTATACGTCCCGTCGGTCTTCCGGTCCATTACTACGGGACTGGACCATCTGCTTTTCGACAGCTCTACTATAACTTCGACTCATATTCGAGTCACCTCATCTTGCATATTTTTCAGGACTTTCGGGCACACTTGGTAATACCTCTGTTTTATCGGTGTGTGTCCCCCGACGTCTATGCTATGGGTGATGCGACCAGTTGCTGGAAGTACCTCAGGAGGGGATTTATTATCTCGGCAACTAGCGTGTCCAGTTCTTGTCGCTCCTCAGCTGTCATTTCCCTGAGGCCGCAATACTGGTCAAACGTCTGATTTTCGTCCCTCCTCTCCACTTCCAACTCAGTACTCTCTTCGGTATAGTGGTGGACTAATTCCGGGTAGTCCGCCATGTGCCAGGCTCGTTTGCTGCCATCGTGCACGATTCCGAATGTATGGATGAAATCCACACCCAAGAATATTTGCGCACCCCTGCTTGGGATAATATGGATCTTCATCATTCGCGAAACACGATAGACCATGACTGCTTGGTTCAGTGCTGTGTGTAGTGCCGCCCCGTAGCGCTGAGCTATTACCAAGTTAATATCTCCCATGACCGTTCGGGATGCACCGCCATCGATTAAAGCAAGGACTTTAGGGCTGTTACCAATTCGGGCAGTCATAAAGACTCGCAAGGTAAGCCCTTTGTCCTCCCTCGGAGGCTCCTTTACTTCCAACCGTAGCGGTAACGAAAGGCCTTCATCCGGTGATACCACTGGTGGCTTATTTGCCTTCAGCAGGGTCAGTATCACCTCATTCTCTTGCCAGGGGTTCTGTTTTTCGCGCAATCTCGTTCTTGTACTAAGAACGATGGTGCCTTCTGTTTCTACTGTATGGATTTCCGGGATCTTGTCTGCCGAGGGCGACGGAGTATCTATGCGGGTGGGGTTCGTCTCCTGGGCTATCCCCACAACTGCCGGTTTCGTCGGCTCGGGCCTGGTCTGTTCCGGTGCATGCTCTTCGTCCTGTGGTGTCAGTCCGGGACTGGAGAAAGAAGGGGTGACCCCTTCTCCCTTCCTCTGTTTCCCGGACAATTCCCGGACAGATCGCATTCTTTGGTGGTCACTTCCTCCTTGCCGCACCCACGATAATAATTACGCCGTCGATTTTTTTTAAAACCGATCTAGAAGTGACCTTTCTGTCGGCAATTACTTTCTGTCGGCATTACGCCTATTGGCTCCCTCGGTCGTGGACTTGCTCGACGGTTCGTGCTTAGCCGAGTTGGTTCCTGCTCCACGCTTCTCGACTCTGATCGCTGCGATAAGCGTTTTAATCAGTTGTTCCAACTGGGATGTTCTTAGTGGAGTATCGCTATCGTCTGAAGTCGGGGTGCTATTGGCCCCCGAACTGCTTTTTTTTGGGCTGATCCCCCTTCCCTTTATACGCATATTCTGGGATAAGGGACTTCTCGGGGGACAGAGGAGCTATGCCCTCGCCTATGGTAGATATCACGCGCTCGTATTCCGTCGCTGGCCTGATGGTCCTTCTAAAATCCGACCTGAGATTCGCGTATACCCAATTCAGTTGGACCTCGAGATCCATTGGACTGTTTGAGAGCTAGTAGAGCCTGTACATGCAGGTCAGGTAGTCTGCTACCGGTTCCTCTTGGCTTTGCCTGCGTGAGAGAATCTGCTTTTCTAGCCTTTCTTGGTAGAAAGCATCCTCAAAGCGGGCTTGAAAATGCCGCTTGCACTGGTCCCATGTATTGTGACAGGACCCGTTTGTTCGTAATAAACAAGGGTCATTTTAGGCGTAGCACAAGGGTAAAATAAAAGAAAACATACATACCTTCGGGCGCCAGTCTTCATAAAGACAATTTCACGGGAACAACAAGAAAAACAGCGATGACAAACGATAGCGACAATGGTAAAATAAAGTCCCGAAAATTCGTTAGGATTGACTAGCTCAGTTGTTAAGTAGAGGGGGGGGATCGTTAATAAAGTTTAGCAAGATCATCTTTAGTCAAATATACGTGCAATAATAATAACAACGGAAAGCAAGTAGTATAACATTAGGCATCGAATAAAATCACACTTTTAAGATGCCGAGAGAACAACAAAATATAATTAAAACCATTCGAGAGAATAACTTATTGCGATAAATAGCGAAAACACAGCGACAATAAAGGTGACAAAAGAAGTAAGTTAATTAACAAGCAGTTAAAAAGTATCCGTAAGGACCCAGTTATAGGTGAATCTCAAAGAGAATGAAAAAACAGGAACCTATCAGCATTATAACAAAAAAAAAGTTGGGGACAATAGTCGTTAAAAGGAAATCACATAATATAATACGATAGAATGCCGAAAGACATATAAACTAGAAATTATTTACAGTACGTAATAGGTCGGAAAGATAACAAAACGACGGGAGGGGGGGGGGGGGAGCCAGAGGTTAGGTCAACATTATAAATACTGAAGATATTGGAGTCGAGCGATAATGAGGACACTATGAAACATTTTGTATAAATCTTTTAAATCAAAAATCAGGAGGGAAGGTTTATCGAAAATAACATGTCAGCGTCTAATAAAAATCGCATGAGTATTACATAAAACGAAGAAAAAAATAAGTTATAACTGAGTACAGACAAGAAAAAAAGGGGAGGGGGTAAGAAATCAAAAGAAAATGTAAGCGGGAATGTTGCGAAAGGTCGGCAGGTTATAACAACAGCAAAAATAAAAAAAAAAGGTCGAGAGGGGTCACTCACTATACTCACATTTTAAGACGATTGGCGGGAATACTATATACCACAGGTCATAAGGAGGAAAATACGCATGCAATACGCCGGCTCTCCATTATTTTACACTTAGTCACTAGTCATTGTGATCCAGCCAAGGGGTTACTAAACGATCTGTTAATGATAAAAAAAAAGAAAGCGACAGGAGAAGAAAACCTGGCTGAATCACACACAAAATAGGAGGATTTGAGTCCTACCTCGAATAAA